>CAUDNR010000306.1:2807-14343 GCA_958430865.1 Entrophospora sp. SA101
TACATTTCCATTTTTGGAGTTAGAGAAGGATCTACAAGGACAATGAAAAGTTGTGGGACTAGGTGTCTTGCACTATACCAAACGCAAAGTTGCATGCCTTATTAATATATATTTATACTTCCTTCCACCCTTGATACCTTTATTTATATACCTTTTATTGCCAAATAATCATGTTCAATCAAATACAGTATATTAAGAACTATATTATTTCGAAAAATACATTTATTGTTAAATAAATAAATATAATAAACCAAATCAATTAAAGAGTAATTGTTTTTAAGTAACTTCTGATTTTTTATTCTTCTAGAAAAATCAATTTTACGTCAGCATAGAATGTAGTGGTAGGTGTTCTATCATCTTGTGTGCTTTTCCTATTTTTCGTTTCTAACCATAACCTTTCTTTACGTATACATTCTGTATGACCATTCTCATCCTCTTCATCTAATATAGATTTATTATCAAAACTTTCCTTGATAATACTCCTGTAAACCTCTGATTAATATTAAATTTATCAACCATTTATTGAATTAGGAATTAATTTTACCATGTGAGTGAAGTCAACAAGGACATACCACCTTTACTTACTATATTACCCAGAGGGACGGACACCTTTGAGAAATATAGCAGTACATATTTTATTTTTGTTTTATTTTGAAAATAGAGGTTAGCTGTGACACACTCTGAAGGCTAACGAGGAGAATCTAGCTAATGCACGCTCGCAAACACATATAATTTTATTTATAAGTCTTTTTAGACCTCCTTCAATTGTTAGCAAATTTAGCATTGGCAAGCTAATTAATAAACTAATTGATGTTATTGATGCTCGCAATATTTGGCAACTTTGAATTCACCAAGAAAAGATTCAAAAAAATCGAGGAATTTATATTTACATTGATGATTCTAATCTTGTGAAAAGTAAATTTAATTATAATAATAGTATCAAAACTGTACTTCAATCTTCAGGTCCATCTAATGCTTTATAAAGTGAAAATGTTTGTTATTTATAATAACTATAAACCATTGGGACTCTCCATTCCTTAGAAAGCCTTGCCGATCTATTTCCTGATCAGAAGAATGAGTACATAAAGTCAAAGACCAATCCAAAACCACTAAACAGAGCTCTTATACTTAATTGGGAGGGTTAGTGTGATTTATAAATCACAGAAAGATTTACAAGTTATACTGACGGAAATCAGAAATACATTTCAATCAATTTAATGAACCAATGAATTAATTATCTCACATTATAAATTCGTAAAATTCTATTTAAAAGAGATTAGAACAAGAGACCACATCATCAAGAGTTCCCTGAAATAAGGGAACTATATAGATGATTGAACCCCTAGAACATATAAATAATGTTTTAATTTTCTTGGCTTCGTATCTATCATGTATTTATCTTCTTGTAATTTTATACCTGATTAACATAATAAAAAAATTGTCCTTGTCCTTGTCTTGTCTTTCATTTATTGATCAGTATAATAATTTAATAGTATAATAAAGAGACTCTTTCGCTGATGACGAAATAATCATGCATATTATTTTATTTTGATTATTTTATTTCTCTTCTTTTTCTTTGGGCGAGGAGAGGTTAGCGAGGTTCTGTTTAGCAAGATCTCGTTTAGCTAGATAGAATCCATATTATCGAAAAATTATATATTATTATTACACTTTAGCATAAATTATCGTTGTTATTATCATTCGTGTCTTGGACACGATCCTACAATCAATAAGTTGTCAGATTTAGAGAGATTTACACAATTTTGGTTATCTTTACTGTTGCACGAACGTTTTTAAAAAAAATCCATCTTTTTAGAAATAAATAGGTGAACAATTTATTTAATGATAAATCCATTTCGTTTATTAATTACTTAATCTATTGTCCTGTCTATTAATGATTAACATTAATTATTTTTCTTGTGTGGTGGTGATAATAGTTGTTCAGTAAAAATATAAAAAAATGGTTAATCCTATAAAGAAAGTAAAGATTGTCAAAAAACGTATTAAACCTTTTATAAGGCATCAATCAGATAGATATAAATCTGTAAAGGTAATTAATTAATAAATTAACAATTCTTTTTTTTTCCTAATATTATAATGTACATATATATATTTTTCTTGATCCTAACACAAAAAAATCTATTTGTTGATAGGTAGCGTGGAGAAAACCAAAAGGTATTGACAATCGTGTTAGGCGAAGATTTAAAGGGCAGATTCCAATGCCAAAAATTGGTTACGGATCGAATAAAAAAACTCGACATTTAATGCCAAATGGATTTAAGAAATTCTTAGTATATAACGTTAAAGAATTGGAATTATTGCTTATGCACAATAAAACATTTGCAGCTGAAATTGCATCAAAAGTCAGCTCTAGAAAAAGAATTTCAATTATCGAGAGAGCTCAACAATTGAATATTAGGGTTACCAATTCTAAAGCTCGTGTCAGATCTCAAGAGGTTGACTAATTAATTGATAAATTATAAGTTATATATTTAACAAAAATAATTACATGTATGTGATGGCATATTCATTAATATTGACATTAATATTTTAGTATTATATTAAGAAAAATTATTATTTGAAATTATTATTAATATTGATATTGATATTATATATATTGGCTAATGTTTATTTGATTTAAATACAAAATCAATGAACTTATTAAAAATCTAGATCATTAATTGATTGATTTTTTGCTGCCGGTTATTACATGAGGTGGACTGCAATAAAGCTAGAAACAAAACTTTAGGATTCTAAATTGAAAATCACCAATATAATGTGATTGTGATTTTTTATTTCAAACTTAAATATTAAAACCTTGCCGTGGTTGGCGCAATAGCGATCATTAAACTAGATTTGCAATTTATTAATTAAAAAAGGAAATCAGTTGGCCATAAATAATAGACTCTCGGGGGTTTTGCGTGGTAAACCAATCAATATTAATATTAATATTAATATTAATATCATTTTACCAGCACCTTGTTTTTTGTTATAATCTTTCTTTAAAAGTAATATTTATATTGAAAAATTCTGTATTTCAAAGATTTTATTTGTCTGACACATTAATAAATATTAGAATACTAATGACCTTGGTTTTAAAACTTGCGGTTCTGAATTTTTTTTAATATAGGAAACACATTCTAGCATTTTGAAAGCAAGGCTATCCATCCACCAATGGTTCGAAAATATTTGAAGTTATTTATTTAAATATTTAAATTCAAAAAAAATATTATTTTATTAAATACATATATATATATATCATAAATCTAAATTTTTTTACAAAAAAATGTTCTTATTTAGGTTTTCCTAGCATAAATTCTAATTTCTTGACCAAAAGTTTTATGAATATCAACTTCTTTAATAAAACTTTTTATCATGTCATCAAATTCTTTATCATTTATTCCCATACAATTTAATAAATGTGGTTTGAGATTATTTAATAATTTCAATAATTCTTTCAATTTTAAACTACCAATTCTTTTTAATCTCTGTAATTTAATATTAATATAGCTATTACTGCCACTGCTACTACTACTAGTAGTACTAATGACGCTGTTGCTGTTGTTGTTGCTATCAAAATTTATTGAGAAGGACGGTTGTCGCCTTCTTGCTTTAACTCTTGGCCAACTACCAATTGGAAAATATTTTTTTTGGACTGTTATATCTGTTAGATGGTCTGTTTTTTCTTTTAATAACTGTTCAAGTGTTTCGCCTATAATTGGCTCAATACCTATTGATCTCAAATATAATCGGACTAAAAGAAAGAATTTTGTTAGAAAAAATTTATATTTTTCCCATATTAAGTAATATATATAATTACCAAATTTAAATAATGTTTTGGTAACAGGTCCACTATTAAAAGTTACTAAATCCCATTCACAAATCTCAATATAACCATCGTCACCATCACTAGGTTTTTTCAAAACCTTTAAAAGTTTATTTATTAAAATTGTCCAATTCGCTTTAGGTAAATCTAAATTCAAATATCTCAAATGTACGAAATGAAAAGCGTTTTTATCAAATGTCAATTTGTCCTCTAAAGACTTTAAATATAAGAATGTCACGTTCATTTGTTTTATACGGTCTCGTGGTGGATAAATTAGCGATTTGTCAATTCCTATGAAATTTGAATTTGGATACTTTGTCGCCATGTCTAGTATCCAAGTTCCTTTTCCGCAGCTGAATTATCGTTATTAGAAAGAGTGAATTAAAATCATTGTTGGAAAGAACCTGAAAATTTTAATCCGGAAAATAATAAAATAAAAAGTAAACTTACCCAAAATCTAAAACATGAAATCTTTTATTGGACAAAGACATGTGTATTGGAGATGTAAAATTGGCATTCCATATTTGTCGATTTAAATAATGCGGCAATTCCAATGGGTCAATCTCATTCAACCTTTTATCATTAGGCAATGGGTACTCGTCATTATTGTTAGATAATATAAATTCAATCAGATCATCAGAATTTGCTGTGTTTATTGTATTATTTTGGTTAGTAGGTGTAGTGGATGATAATGGTATGTTAACATCATCACAATTATTTGAACAGCAACAATTTCCCATTTTATAAATATTAATTACTAAAAAATTTCTTAAAATTCTGAAACATGAAAAAAAAAAAAGGTTTTATAAGGAATTTTCAATAAATAAACCCGAAACATTTTGCCAAGTTAGTAAATCAATGTTTTTAAAATAACAAACAAATTAAAAATAAATAAACAGAAATCATTTGCATAAAATTTTTAAGCGTGTGCGTGTACATATGTGTACATATGTGAATATACATACTATTAATCAATGATTAGCGAGTAAAAACTCGGAGAGTTAACGAGACCGCGCGTTTAATGAATGAATCATTTCAGTTTCTAAAGTGGAATATTTGCATGGAATCATTACTTTCGAAAAAAGAAAGAAAGTTTATTTTATTGTTATTATCATTCGAGTTTTCTATTTGGGCCCTTGAATGTCTATTTACATTATGATTCCATGAAAAATATTTGGATTATTTATTTTTGTCTCGGTAATAATAATAACAAAGAAATATAAGAAAGAAAGAAAAGCCAATAACTATTGTTATTAAACTAGATATATCAATAATCTATTTATTTTTGTGCCATATTTATTTCGATAAATATTTAAAATACACATGGAAAGAATCAGTTTTTGTCAATTTTAAGAAGCAATTAAATATTTTGTGTCACCATACTATTTTATTTATATATAATAATAATATATATTAGTTAGCTACATACGCCTTGGCGTTTACATAATCCAGGGGTAACTGTTTTATGCACTGTTCGAGTTTAAAAAATACCTGATGTAATTTGTGAGAGGCAGGGCCTGCTCATTACATAATTTCGGAATAGTCGTTTTAAACCCAGTCGAGTATAATAATAAATATTAATATATGTATATAGAATATTTACGTGTAACATGTAATCCATGATAAGGTGAAATATAGTAAATTTGGAAATTTCTTTATGCAAAATAACGCATGTATATTTTAAATAAACCGAACGTGTAACAAGCCGTTCCTATTATATTTGTTCTTATTGTTATTATTTTTACCTTCATTCATGTATATCATACATCTACAACTTTATTACCAATTTCGGCGACGAATCCTATAGTTTACCAGATAATAAATCTATCAATTCTTGTGATCTATTTGATAAAATTTAATCGCAACTTGTAGAAAGGATCGATATCATTCCTAAATCGGTTTTTAATTATAGAAATTTAAAATGACAAAACGTCTCACTTTAATTGTAAATCTTTTGTTTGAGTGGGTGAAATGAAGCCACCGGCTAAATGCAAGAGAATGGAGAGTAAAAATTGGTACAACTAAATTGATTTACTACCTATTGAAACCTTTGAGGAATTGTAATTTAGTAAATTGTCATCATAGTTATATTTGCTTTAGTGTTTATTAACTATTATTATTATTATTATAGTTTATTGAAAGATAATATAACAGTTAATTCATATAAGTATTGTTTGTTATTTAAAAGAACTTAATAAATCATCAAATAATTAACTTTTTTTAAAAAAAATATATTTTATATATTTAACCAGTAATTAACCGGTTTAATTTTTTTGACTGGTTACAATCTCTTATTCTTATTCTTATTCTTATTCTTATTTTTATTCTTATTCTTATTCTTATTCTTATTCTTATTCTTATTGTTATTATTTTTACAATTCTTTGTAATCTACTTGGCAAAACATGGATTTCATAAACATTAGAAATTTCCACGAGTTTGAATGTCATGAGAGGAATTATCAGGTTTGTTCTGTAGCAGTATCATGTGACTACTTATAATTCCTGCCTCGACACAGACGAGAGTCTTGCTAGATATCTTATATCTTTGGCCTTTATTAGATTGCAAATATTCTTGTCAATGGAGTCACTATTTATTTAAAAGTAATAATAGTAAACAATAATTTGTTTTTTATTTATTTTAAAAAACTGGGACCACTGTCCAATTACACCTTTTAAATTTATATCTACTAATTTTATTCATTTGTCGGTGTTTTCCTCGGACTCTTTTCCTCCTTCTCATAAACGAAAAAAACCAATTAAATTAAAATCATGCAAATTATTCTATCGACATTAGCAATGACCAATAGTAATGGGATATCTATCCCATTTATAATTTTCAGGTCTATCAAGATCTGCCACATTGCATTTGTACATTTCAGTTTTTGGATAATGTGTGTTTATATCATAAAGATTATAGTTGATGAAAATTTAGATCCTGTCTACCTAATACAATAATGAGATTACAAGGCTTGAAATACAGTCTACCCTCGTTCCAACGAATACATAGGACCAGTCACTAAATTCGTTGTTACAAAAATTCGCTGAAACAAAAGTGTAATAATCGTCAGAAAAGAGTTTTCATAATAATAATAATAAATGATAATATTAATAAATTATACAAATAAAATAAAATATAATTAGAAAATATATAATAATTAATTCATTATTTATTGAAATATGTTATATATCACCTTGTTGTAGAAAATTGTAAACAGTCTCAAGGGCATTTACAGCATATTTTATTGAAACATTAGACGCTGTATTACTTTTAATGGCAACTTCCTCTTCGATGGGCTTGAAAAAAGCAATAATTTCTTCGTCAGTTATCATTTCACTACTATTACTTATTCCTTCATTATCAATTGTAATATATTCTTCTGCTTCTAATGAAGAGGTAAATGATAATTCATTGATTAAATTTTCAATAACAATTCTTTCTTGATTTGATAACTCTTCAATTAAACATTCACACCTTTCAGTATTATAATTGTACATGTTTTTTTTAAATAATCACAAGTTTTATAGTTTTATTATAACATCTTAAATAAAAATAAATCATAAGTTTCTATATACATCTTTGATAAAATCACAAAAGTAAACGTACATTTTATTACATCTTTAAGTTAAAATAATTACATGATTTATTAGAATACATGTTTTTTTAAAAATCGCATGTTTAATTTTTTATAATTTGTATGATTTAATTTTTTATCATTTACATGTTGATCTATTGTCACGTGAATTCGTTGAAACGTTTATATTCCAAGATCCCTACCAAAAATTCGTTATCGTTGTAACACGATTTATATATAAAATTCGTTGAAACAAGGTTGACTGTATTTACATATCAAAAACATACGTGTAACCAATGCTATTTTGCTGGTGGACATCCGCATATGTTGTAGATTAAGGGTGCAAACATATGAACACTTGAGGGTTATGTCATCAGTACAGCATAAACACGGCAACGCGTTACTTTCCATATCCGTATCATGTGCCAAATGCTGTATCATGTGTCAAATGCCGTAACCCTAGCTTATGTCACATCTAAAAAATTTATCAACCGGTTTTTAAGAATAAAATATCCCAAGTCTATATGACTCAAAACTTCTCAGATAATAAAAAACATTGTTTTTGATGATTAATCATTCAATGTTTATTTCATTATATATATACTTTTGCAATAATAAAGAATCATCATAATATCATCATCATCATTTATTAATATTGATAAATTAATTTGAACATTATTTTATCAACGAATGAACAAGTACAAAATTTGACTACCATTATCAATGTAACTTCTGATGCAGAGAATAATGAACATACCCTTTATGAAAGTCCTCCTCCCCAACCTCCTTGTTCGCCTATAAAAAACGAAAAACAAATAAAAACATCAACTAGCAATGAATTAAGAAATGTAGCAAATGATTCATCAGTTGGTACTTTAATGAGTTAAGAATCAGAAAATGATTATTTAAATAATGTTAATTCAAATGATAATTCAATTCAGACAAGAAACACCTTAATAATTTGAGACATTATTGATTTTGATTTTTTTTAATAATAATAATGAAGTAAATGAAAATGATACTAATATAAATAGTTCTTATAATTTGGACTATGATCCTGAATTATTAATAAATACTTTTTTAGAAAATGATGATAATAATACAGATAATTAATAAGATTTCTATATGAAAAATAAAAAATTATTTTCATACAGCATATTGGCATAAAGTATGGCATATGGCACAGCAGCATTTACGTTTGCATATGGCACAACATATGGCACATGGCATAACGTATGGCATACGGTGGTTATGTTTTCATACGGCAAAACATATGACACATACGGCATACGGCACAAAATACGGCAATACGGCAATTCGGCATTTAGCTGCAAGGGTTACAACCTTTTCACGTCATATAGGTGTCGTGACAATAGGTTACAACTCGGCAATACGTTTGCACCCTTATTGTAGGCAGTGTAAACTTCATGTAAATTTCTTTGTTTAACTGACTTGAGTGTTCGAAAATCAAATCAACATAGCGGCGGGTATTCAATTTTAAGAAATGATCGGTATTAATTACAAACTGACTCGTCATCTGATTTGTATCCCACCAAAAATCAATTGTACAACAATATATTCTGATTTCTCCACCACCTTCTATTTTATAGACTGCCAAAGTAATTCAGTAAAAGGTGAAGTAATATATAAAAATCTTTTTTTGCAATTAGAAATTTTACATACTTATTTGATATATAATTTAATATATAGCTACATTTAAGCAACTCACCTTACAAAAATGGATGTCAAACAAAACTCATATCAAACACCTTCTAGCAGTGAATGTAAAGATAAGAGGAGAAAGGTACAAACAATATTGTGAAAAATATATTTAATGTTCCAGAGTTGAATGAAAGCTTATCTTGAAAAAGTTATACTTGTAGCACCAATGGATTATCCTGGACAGATTCAATAAATGAATTTTTGTTATATCGAAGTTTCCCTATTCATTTATTAATAATAAGACGAAGATTCTATTATTACTTTTTTTTTTGGAGTGAGAGGTCTGACCAAACATTTTGTCATGATCATGCCATTCTTGGAATGGGTTAATCGTACAATGATTGATTCAGTCATGGATGGTGGTGTGACACACTACCCAAAACTGTGACCTGCCACCTTGAATGGATATGGAGGCCAGACCTAATGATCCATAAGCCTCTTTTATTAAATAGGATTAGGTTTTCAGTACATATGTACGAATATTCTATTACTTATTGTTTTACTTAAATGTTTAAGACGGGTGTTTGCATATGGTTCCACATATATTAAATACAACTCGATAAGACGAATAATATCGATTCATCGAAAGAAACTTCGCTTTATTATTGTGTATAATTTTTATAAATGTGGTACGACATATTAAAATGGAAAATATACCAATATTAAAGAAAAAAGAGAAATAATATCAAATGTTCTAAACAATCGAATGAATAAAGATATTTCTATATGCTCGTTTTAAAAATTTGTTAGGAGGTAGCATTTTATTATATAAAAGTTCATTAGAACGTCAACGTAGTATAGATGAAAAAATATATTAACTTCACTTTATCAAAGACTACTTGATAAAACGATGCTTTGAGCCCATAACAAAATACATCGGTTTAACGAGTTCCGACTGTACCACTTGCGAAATTTCCAAAATTTACGTAAACTGTTTTCAAACCACTACTATTATTCCTCTTCCATTTTCAAATATATGGGTATCAAATTTGCATGAAAAATAGTATATAAATTATAGTTTAGAGTTACGGAAAGCTTTAATGGCTGTAAAAATACCAATGGTGTAAAAAAACTCATCTATAAACAAAATTGTTTCTTTATTGTAATACTTTTATCTATTGCAACTCCCGAGAAACAAACATACTCTCTTCATAGCACTGCTCTACAAATGTCTACTGATTAAAAACCTCTGATATTTTCACGAATAGAACGATTTTCCAAAAGCCTTAGTATCAATATATCATTGGTCAATTGATATCGTGCGTCAATTACATTCCTATTTTAGATTTTAGAACTTTAAAAAAAAAGTCGAGGAGAAATAATTCTTTTTTCAGTAATCTTGATCTAGACGATGACATTTTATTTTTAAATTAGGAAATAATTGTTTGTAACATTTCTGATACCCTTATGCAAGAAAATTTATTTTTTAGTCCCAAAAAGTGTGATGAATATATGGTACAAAAATTACATTTGGTACATATCAATGTAAATGCCTGTGTTACGTTGTAGAAACGCCCCAAACACTTTTCAGAAAACCTCATTCCGTATGATAAAGTATAATAATAATAACGATTATGCAAAGGAAGTTATTAATTGGCAACAAAAACCAACATTTTAATTTGTAAAAACCGTCTAGTAGTAGTTACACGGGTCGGAAATTTTTTTTTACATATTAATATATTAATATGATGGATGACAAATCAATCGTCTGTTAGTATTATTAATATGTTAGTATTATGTTAGTATTATTAATATGTTAGTGTTATTAATATGTTAGTGTTATTAATATATTGGTATTATTAATATGTTGGTATTATTAATATGTTGGTATTATTAATATGTTAGTATTATTAATATATTATTATTATTATTATATTATTATTATTATTATTATATTATTATTATTATATTATTATTATTATTATTATCATTATTATTATTTTATTGATTATCAACCGAGTCAAAAAAAATTTCAAAAGAAAACTTTTTTAAATCATAACTTTTGGATCTATATAAAAAAAATAATTGAAAAAAATATATTGTTAATTAGTAGCAAAGTTCGCAGCAAATTTGATCCACAAGGAATAAAGTAATATTTTTGATTACGTGTTGGGTGTTATTGTCAAGCAGTTGAGTAGGTGATTGATTGTCTGTATAAATTGACATAAAGGAGTACCGTGGAAGAGTTATAAGAGCAGTCATAATTGCCATTAATTCTGCTCTTGTTGAATTAATAAGGTATTCCCAAATCATTTTTCAAAAGTGATTTGGTCGCTCACGTGGTTTTAGTTGATTTAATTTAATCATTTTAATTGGTAGATCTTGATAAAAAAAATTATATACAGTCAAACCTCGTCACAGCGGACCTCGCCACAGCGGATTTCTTGTTACAACGGATTTAAATATTGGCCCCTTT
>CAUDNR010000306.1:21334-33006 GCA_958430865.1 Entrophospora sp. SA101
CCACCGCTAAAATTGACATTAAAAATAATAATAACAAATTAAAATTAAAATTAAAATAAATCAATAAATTTGTTTTAATTGATCATAATAATATAATAATAATAGATCATAATAATAATAATAATAATAATAATAATAATAACTATTATTATTATTTAATTCTTTCACCTTTGCTTAAAATTTCCCATTTACTTGTTTTTAAACTTTTATCAACAGGTAATGAATCTCTAAGTTCATCAAAAAGTTCCTTCATCTCTTTCCTTCTTTTACGTTCAGCAAGTTTATGAGATATCCGTAGCTCGGGCGAACGTGAATAAGGCGTTTCTTTAACAAGTTGTTGTGGTTGAATATATCCAGGGGAATACTCGTATGCATAAGGATGATATGCATGATGATGATGATGTTGTGGTGAATAAACATTGCCTCTAAAACGATCAATGTCCATAGGAATAGTATTATTACCACCACCACCGCTACTACTACTGCTAGTGCCACCATCACCACTACTGTTACCATCTTGAATGTGGTCTGAAAATCTTGAACCAAATGGCATGATAGGCATAGAAGCTCTTCTGGCTAATATTGGAGCATTTTCATCATGAACAATTTGCGATAATCTAGGGTTATTAAAATGATGTGATGTTGACGACGACGATGAAGAAGATGGTGTTGGCGGTGGTGGTTGTGGATATGAATCATTATGTTCTGATAAATGAGATGAGGATGATGGTGGTAATCCGTTATTGCTAGTTGAATGATCTGATGATAAATCATCATAATGATGAGGATGATGCGAATGATGAGAAGAATTATTATGATGACGATGGGAAGAATTGTGATGGTTGTGATTAAGTTTGGGTAATATATTACTATTGCCATTATTATTGTTGTTGTTGTTGCTGCTGCTGCTACTATTGTTATTGTTGTTATTTATATTGTTAGTATTATTTGAATTAGATGATAAAGAAGGAAGTGCAGGAGGGCTAGAAGGAGCAGAATAAGAACTTCTACGATCATATAAAGACAATCTTTGTATAGCAGGATCACCGATCGATTCTCTACGTTTTACTGGATAATCATCAGCAGTTATTTGATGATGGTGATTAATAATACTGCTACCACCATTATTACCATTACTACTGTTACCACCACCACCACCACCATTTCCACTGAAACTATTAATACCACCACCAATATTATTATTGGGTGATGGTAATGGTAATCCGCTGATTGTACTTTTTCTTTTGAGTGGAGAAACCACCTCACCTACAGCAATAGAATGACGTCTTGTCTGTAGTTGTGCTTGAAATGCAGGATTCATTAATGAACCAGGAAAACCATCTCTTACGGGACTTGGACTTGCACTTATTGATGGCAAAGTTGAATCTCTTAGTTTACGTGATTCCAATGAAGAGAATAACTGATGATCACTTTTAACAGATGATGGACGTGATAAGGTGGATGATGGCGAGAGAGGATATTGATCTACATTTGCCAAAGAACTACGACGTTCGGATGAATTTGACGAAAAATGAACATCAGGTTGTGAATATTGCCTTGATAATTCAGGATTTGGAACCGATAAATGTAGCGAAGGATCTGTTATTGAACCACGTCTTTGAGTATTTAAATATGATGGTATGGAAGGATGTTGTGGTTCTAATGGAGCGAGAGAACGAGAAAAAGGATCTTTTGTTGGGGAAGGAATAGGAGGTGGTGTTAATGATGATAGACTTATGTCTGTCGATGATGATGACGACGACGTTGTCATTGTTGTTGTTGTTGTTGTTGATAGTGAAGAAGTTATTGGTTTATAGGAAGTTTTATTGGAATCGTGAGGTGGAGTTGGATTGGGAAAAGAGTATTTTGATTGAGACATTTGTAAATATATTTTGTTAACTGGTGGTGATATTATTAATTTTAAAGTTGAAGACGTGTGATGTGATAATAAAAAATAAAAATACGTTCTTTCTTTAAAAAAAGAACTAAATTACTAAAAATTTAAGCTAAAAAAATTATATTTATAATTCTGTAGAAATTATAAAACTAGTTTTGCAAATTTATTCTTCCTTTTTTTTTTTTGGGAAATATAAAACGTTTACTTTGAAGTAATGTTGTATGTGTTATTATTTCTATTATTATTGTTGTTATATGATGAAATATTGACTATTTTACATAATCTATATAAAGAGTAATAATAATAACACAAGTGTTAGAATCTCAAAGGAAATTTTAGTAGGTTTTTTTAAAGGTATTAAATATAGGCAAACGAAATTTTTCGGAAAAAAATAAAATTGGACGGATCGACGAATACAAATAGATGACGTAATGGTGCCTACCCTTAACTTTGATCTTATTATTGTTCTTATTATTCTATTTTTTCAATGTATCAACAACCAACCACAAACAATATGTCTCAAACTGGATCAATGAGACCACCACCACCAAGACCACAACAATTACAACCACCTCCAATGAGACCACCCCTACAAACATCACCTTTACCATCTCTATTGCCACAAACATCGCAACAACAGCAATTTAATCGAATGATACCACCTCCACCTCCGATGAGACCGCCTTTACAAACATCAATAAGACCACCTTTACCATCTCTACTGCCGCAAACATCGCAACAACAACAGAATTTTAATCGAATGATACCACCTCCACCTACACACCAACAAAATATACCATTAACACAACAAAGCAATATGCCACCGATGACAAATCAACAACCATACCTGCAAGCATCTGATGCTACCACTGTTCAGAGCAATACAGCAGTTCTTCCACCTCCACAATCACAACCTCCACCACCGTCACAATCACGACCTCCTGCAAGTGCTGCTAGAGCTCGTATAGATCCAAATCAAATTCCCTCGCCTGTTGTAGTTCAAGAACAAGATCAAAATCTTTTTGAAGAACAACCATATATGACTTGCTCAAAATTAGCAACACCACTTGCAAGTACTGACTTCAAATCAATAGATGAGGGTATTTAAATACTTGAATTATATTAATTTATTTATTTATAATATTTATTAACCTATTGAAAAAAACATCTTAAATTAGGAAATTCTAATCCAAGATTTATGAGATTAACATTATATTCTATACCAAACAATGAAGATCTTCTTCAAACTTCTCATTTACCTCTTGCTATTATTTTACAACCTTTGGCTAAATTAAGAAATGATGAGGTTAGTGGTTATTTTATATATTTATAATTATTTTTTTTCTAAAAAAATTATTATAAATATCGACATTTTTTTAAGGCCCCAATTGAAGTAGTTGATTTTCAAGAGAATGGACCAGTTCGTTGTAGAAGATGCAAGGCATATATAAATCCTTTTGTAATTTTTGTTGAAGGCGGTCAAAAATTTATATGTAATATGTGTCAATTTGCAAATGAAGGTTGAATGATATGTTTCTATTTATAAAATTTTTTTCAATAAATTTATTTTTCGATAGGAATTTTTTTAATAAACCATATATTTTTTAAAATTATAAAAGTTCCAGTAGAGTATTTTTGTAATTTAGATATGAGCGGAAGAAGAGCTGATTTAGAACAAAGACCTGAATTAAAGCATGGGACAGTAGAATTTTCTGCACCGAAGGTAAAGAATATTTATTTTTGAATGTGATTTACACTTTGATATTAAAGTAATTTAATTATTTAATATTTTATTTTATTGGAAATCCTTGTTTTAAAAAATTAGGAATACTGGGCACGAACACCAACTCCTCTATCGTGTATATTTGCTATCGATGTTTCTTGGAATTCAATTAAAAGCGGAATGTTAAAAAAATGTGTAGAAACAATTCGAGATATTTTATATAATACGCCGAATAGTATTCCAGCCGGAGGTAGAATAGGTATTATGACTTTTGGCAAAGATATACATTTTTATAATTTACAGGTATTCAATTGGTATTTACATGTATATTGGAGCAATTAAGTTTATTCCATAAGCTCACGCATCATCATCATCATCATTATTATTTTCATAATAATATAATAAAACAAAAATAGTCACAACTTGAACAAGCTCAAATGTTGGTTGTCTCGGATATCAATGATATTTTTGTGCCAATAAATTCTGGGCTATTGGTTGATCCATATGAATCAAGGTAAGCAAAGAAAAAATTTTTTTTACTAAATTAAGAAATTAATATATTTATATTTATATCCATATTTATTATATTTATTAATTTTATAAATTGTTTATTAAGAACTGTGATAGAATTCCTTTTAGAATCATTACCGTCAATGTTTATTGAAAACAAGACCATTGAACCTGTTTTAGGAGCAGTTGTAAAAGCAGCACATATGGCATTGGTATTGATTTCAAGATTTAATATTCCTTTCACCTATTCAGCAAGATATAAATTTCATAATATATATGATTTTAATAATATACATTATATTTTTATTCTAATATATATATAGAATGAAACTGGTGGAAAACTAATAATTTTTCAAACTTCTATTCCAACATTTGGTCCTGGAGCAATTAAGCATCGTGAAGATACAAAATTATATAATACCGATAAGGAAAAAACTTTATATGCTCCTCAAGATACATATTATAAAACACAAGCTATAAATTGTGTAGACTCTGGTATTTGTATTGATTTATTTTTATTTCCAAACACTTATATTGACGTTGCAACTATTGGTAAGTTGTATAAATATGTATTTTAATTATGTACTTCTCTTTATGATTAATATATGTGTGTGTGTGTGTATTTATTTATTATTTTGAATTTAAAAATATTAAAATTATATAGGACTGTTATCTTGTTTGACCGGTGGTGAAATTTACCTTTACCCTAATTTCGATGCCCAACTTGACGGCGAGAAATTTTCGCGTGAATTAAAACATAATGTTTTAAGAGAATCTGGATATAATGCGCTTATGAGAATTAGGTGTTCTAATGGTTAGAATTTTGATATTACAATAATAATAGAAATTTTCTTTTATTATTGCTGTGATAAAATGCCAGCATTAATACTTATCTGAATTTAATTTAGGTCTTAAGGTTTCGGATCATTTTGGAAACTTTAACATGCGAAATACTACAGATGTTGAACTTGCTGGGATTGATAGTGATAAAGCATTTGGCGTTGCACTTAAACATGATGGGAAACTCGATGAAAAAACTGATGCATACATTCAATGTGCGCTTTTATATACAACATCCACCGGTCAACGAAGGGTAAGAGCACACAATTTAAGTATTACAGTTACGACTTTGTTGGGCAATGTTTTCAGAAATGCAGAAATGGATACTACTGTAAACTTTTTGGCCAAAGAGGGTAAGATTAACTTATTATTTATCAGAAATTAAAAATGTCTTAAATGAATAAATGTGTGTGTATATATTATTTAATTTAAAATATATATTATATATTTATATATAGCTGTATCAAATTCAATAACAAAACCATTACGTGAGATTCGTGATCAAATAACCGACAAATGTGTAAAGATATTACTATCATATCGAAAACATTGTGCAAATGCAAATGCACCCGGGCAATTGATTTTACCAGAAGCCTTCAAACTATTTCCATTATATTCCTTGGCAATGTTAAAGTCTAAAGCTCTCCGTGGAGGTAAATATACATAGATGCGCACATATTTATTAAGCAATTTAACAAATAATTTATTAAAATAATAGGTGCCAATATTGCAAGTGATGTGCGAGTATATTTTATGCGATTTATAAAAAGTGCCAGTGTATCCGAAAGTATTGTCCTTTTTTATCCACGACTTTTTGCTGTTCATAATCTTTCGGAAGAGGTATTTAATTTATTGATAGATAGAATTGTAAATCACCTTTTTCATAACTATATAACCTGTATAGAATAGCATAATAACCTTTGGAATTTAATTAGATTGGATACCCAGATCAATATGGTAGAATTAAATTACCACCACTATTAAGAACTTCTTTTTCAAGAGTTGATCAAGATGGAGCATATTTGTTAGGTTTGTTGTTTTTATCTTATAAAATAAAAATTAATAAATAAATAAAATAATCTATTTTTTTAAACTTTGAACAGAAAACGGTCAAACAATGATACTTTGGATAGGACGACAAATTTCCTCAGAATTTTTGCTCGATGTGTTTGGAGTCAGTTCAATTGAAAACGTTGACCCCAAACTTGTAATTAACCTTTCATATTATATATATATCGTCTCCTAAATATTCAATTATAAATATTAACATTCATCACACACACATATTTGATAGACTTTTCTACCTGAATTTGAAAATAAAACTTCAACACAAGTCCGTTCAATTATATCGTATCTTCAATCACAAAGATCCAAATTTTTGAGGCTTACGATTGCAAGAATGCAATTGGATCTCGCGGAAATGGAATTTAATAGTTTACTTGTAGAAGATGAAAATAATGGTGCTATGTCATATGTTGATTATCTATGCCATATTCACAGACAAATTCAAACTGAAGCTAGTATGGGTGATTAAATTAGTCGTAAAAAAAATTGTTTATTAAGAGGTTTTCATTATATAAGTATTTGAATCAATCAAATCAATAATTTTTTAACAAATTTTTTTTGTTGTTGATTTATATATAATATATATTTATTTATTTGGGAGAAATTTTTTTGATTCTAATAAAAGGAATAAAATAAAAATTTTTTTAGATTATATTGAATAAATTACGCCACGCTATCGAAAGCCCCATTTTTGTTTTTTCCCAAAAAAAATTTTTTAAAATATTAAACTTCATTTCAGATAGTTTATGATGAAGACAATATCTATTAACAGTGTTCCCAGTTCCGATATTCCTTCCCAACAGGAACTACTAACTGAAAAAAATCCATCAACTAGCAATGAAGAGGTAAATGACCAAGGAATAAATAAATCGCAAAATTTAAATCATTATAGTGAAGCTTTAGAATCGGCCCAAAATCAAAAAGAAAGGATGACTTTACCAATTTCAGAATATGAAAATACATCCACAAAATCATTACCTGACTCATCATTATCTTCATATGAGCAAACTATTCATATACCAAATATAAATACCGGTCAGGAAATAATTGACGAACCAAAAGAAATTAATAATAGTGAATTACCACCACCTAAAAAAGATAACATTGTTCAAAATGAAATTAATAACATGGAACTTGATTCTTCCAGTGTTCAAATCATCAACAATACGAATATTTCTGCAAAAACATCTGACCTTTACGATAACAATAACGTTGACAATGTTGATGATAATAATAATGATGATGATGATAATGATAATAATAATAAGGAAGAATTTATGAATTTTGAATATGGTCAAATTTCACAACAACCAAATTCCAATATAACTAATTCTATTTGGAATTCCCAAATTAATAATAATGTAGACAATTTATCTGGTAATATTGATCAAAATTTTGATAGAGAATATCGCTATAAGTTTCGTAGTCGCCATTCTCCAAATTTCCGAATAGGAAATGAAAAATCAGATAATGATAATAATAAGGCCCCATTTAGTTTGCGTAAATTAACAGATGCTGAATTCCAAGCTCTGCCTTCAGGGTCTCGTTTGTTTTTAGGAAATTTATCCACTCAATCAATTTCCAAAAAAGAGCTTTATGATATCTTTTCTCCTTATGGAGAGGTTTTTCAAATATCTATTAAAAATAGTTTTGGTTTTATCCAATATGATAACCCTGAGAATGTTAAAAAAGCAATTGAGAAAGAAAACGGAAGAGTTTTACATGGGCTAAGATTAGGCAAGTTATTAATTTAAAATTGATTGATTTTTTTACAAAAATAATAAAACAAACCATTAAATAAAGTTTTTTAAAAAACACTTGTTTTCATTCACAATAACATCAACCTTAAATTAATTTTATAACAGGATTAGAAGTTTCTCACGGTAAGCCGCATCGCCTTTCACCAAATCAAGATACTGGGTTTAAAACTAATTCTGGGCATCGTCATGAAAAACATTGGAACCAAAGAGGTGGTAATAAAAATAATTGGCATAATAGTAAACGAGAATATTCACCTGCCAGGGGACATCATACTCAAAACCATAATGATTGGAATTATAATAAGGAATCTAATGAAAGAGAATATCGTCATGATTCATACAGAGAAGAATACCGTGATCAAAGAGCTTCCCACAGATCTAAACCATACAAAGTTCCTAATAGAGATTATTTAGAACAAAAACAAAGTCGTGATAGTAGGTCACAATCACAAGATAAGACTAATGAAGAATTTCCTTTACCTAGAAGGCAAGGTAACGAAGTACCAGAATGTCAAATAATTGCTCTTGAAGAAGTTGATCGGTCAGTACCCTATAAGTTTTAAATGCCATTTTTTGTTTTTATTTTTATTATGATTTATAAAATAATTGCTTATTATTATTACTGTTTAGTAATTATTTGTGGCAAGTGGAAAATGCATTCAGAGAAGCAAATATTTCTGTTCATACACTTCATTTATCTAGAAAACTTCAAATTCAAGCAGTTGTTCGTCAAATGATTGTAGAAGGAGTACATGCTGTCATCTTTTTGGAAAGAGTTCTTGCAATAAACGGCAAGGTTAATATGCAAATTTTTGAACATCAACGTTTTCAAGACAATGTAAAATATGATGGTTGGTTTTTTCCTTCTTCTAACACTTTGATATTATGTATTATTCCTTTTTATTAACCTAAGTTGAAAATAATTAGAATATAACAGCATTAAAATAGAAGAGGCGGTCGGATTATTGTTGCGAGCTCGTGTTTCATCAGTTTCTGTTAATATTCAACCACTAGATAATATATTAATGGGTGGGCAACAAATTCTATCCCAAACACAACAAGCTGCCCCAGTTACAGAACAATCAAATGCAGCCAATATTAATCCAAACTCATTAAATAACGTTAATTTTGCTGCACTTGCCAATTTGCTTGGTAGTTTGCAACAAAAACAACCAACAGGTCCCCAAAATGTTCATTCTATTCAAGGAATACAATCTATGCAATTAGTTCCACCTAATACTAATTTACAACATCAGCCAGGGTTCATACCTGTACAACAGCAAAATTTTGATATACAACAAATACTTAGACATTTAGCACCTGCAAATACTTCAAATCAACAGCCATATATGCAGGTACCCCCACATAATCTTACACAACAGTCTACTACTTATAACACTTCAATGATCAATCAGCCTCATGTTGTCAATCCAAATGTTATGCTTCCTAATACTCTTCCTTTATCTCAACATCAATCCCAACATGTTGCGCCAAATTTACAACAATTTTCTAACCAAATTCCTGGTAGTTCTAATGTATCGGATCTTATGGCACAATTCAATAATTATAATAACCAATGTTAAAAATGTGTCTATTATTACAGTTTTAAAATTGTTTAATGTTAGAAAAATAAATAAATATGCATTATATCTACATACAGTACCTGGACAAAAGTTTTGGAACACTTGCTTTTGTTAATTGTGCAAAAATATACGAAATTTATATCATTTGCGGTTTAGGTTCTTGTGAATATCTATGCAAATTCCATCATCTAGGTTCCGTAGAACTCGAATAAATGTATAAAAAATGAAATTTTGTTTTAGAAATTGTCCAAGAACCTACATAGTAATATGGTTTGGAAATTTTGTATATGAAAACCCAAGTTTGGTGATTCTGAAAAAATAATTTTTATTGCATATTTTTTAGATCTTTTTTTTTTAAAGTTTTCAAAATTTTAAATTTCAAAAAAAAAAGCCTAATTTAACTGAAGCTTAACATGGGCAAATAGTTGCCTTTATAAAATGTTGCGCCAAATTTACAACAATTTTCTAACCAAATTCCTGGTAGTTCTAATGTATCGGATCTTATGGCACAATTCAATAATTATAATAACCAATGTTAAAAATGTGTCTATTATTACAGTTTTAAAATTGTTTAATGTTAGAAAAATAAATAAATATGCATTATATCTACATACAGTACCTGGACAAAAGTTTTGGAACACTTGCTTTTGTTAATTGTGCAAAAATATACGAAATTTATATCATTTGCGGTTTAGGTTCTTGTGAATATCTATGCAAATTCCATCATCTAGGTTCCGTAGAACTCGAATAAATGTATAAAAAATGAAATTTTGTTTTAGAAATTGTCCAAGAACCTACATAGTAATATGGTTTGGAAATTTTGTATATGAAAACCCAAGTTTGGTGATTCTGAAAAAATAATTTTTATTGCATATTTTTTAGATCTTTTTTTTTTAAAGTTTTCAAAATTTTAAATTTCAAAAAAAAAAGCCTAATTTAACTGAAGCTTAACATGGGCAAATAGTTGCCTTTATAAAAATGGAGCCTCATATAGAAGTATTTCTAAAATACTTGGCTTTCCCACCACAACAGTATGTCGTACCGTGAAGAATTTTCAAGAAAGAGATAGTATGGCAGATTTACCAAGAAGTGGACGTCCAAAAATTTTAAATACTGACCATCGACAAGCATTAAAAAATATTGTTAAACATAACAACTGTAAATCAGCTGAACAGATAAAGAACCATTTTAATCAGGAAACTAGTTTACATGTTTCTACAAAAACTATTAGAAGAAGTTTACACGAAATCAACATATTTGCTCGTGTTCCTGCTTCTAAACCTTTGATTAATGAGCAACAAAGAATAAAACGTTTGAATTGGTGCCTAGGAAAAAAAGATTGGAGTGTAAGAAAGTGGAAGAATATCATTTGGAGTGATGAGAGTAGGTTTACAATATTTAAGAATGATGGTCTGGGATATGTCTGGAGAACCAGATTCAATATTGAAAATCTTAGACCAACAGTAAAACATGGTGGTTGTTGCGCCAAATTTACAACAATTTTCTAACCAAATTCCTGGTAGTTCTAATGTATCAGATCTTATGGCACAATTCAATAATTATAATAACCAATGTTAAAAATGTGTCTATTATTACAGTTTTAAAATTGTTTAATGTTAGAAAAATAAATAAATATGCATTATATCTACATACAGTACCTGGACAAAAGTTTTGGAACACTTGCTTTTGTTAATTGTGCAAAAATATACGAAATTTATATCATTTGCGGTTTAGGTTCTTGTGAATATCTATGCAAATTCCATCATCTAGGTTCCGTAGAACTCGAATAAATGTATAAAAAATGAAATTTTGTTTTAGAAATTGTCCAAGAACCTACATAGTAATATGGTTTGGAAATTTTGTATATGAAAACCCAAGTTTGGTGATTCTGAAAAAATAATTTTTATTGCATATTTTTTAGATCTTTTTTTTTTAAAGTTTTCAAAATTTTAAATTTCAAAAAAAAAAGCCTAATTTAACTGAAGCTTAACATGGGCAAATAGTTGCCTTTATAAAAATGGAGCCTCATATAGAAGTATTTCTAAAATACTTGGCTTTTCCACCACAACAGTATGTCGTATTAGAAGTCGTCCTAACAATCTAAGAAATCTTAAAGAACTTGAACTCGAGGCTGCTTTAAAAGAGGAATGGAATAAAATTCCTCAAAATGGTTTGATGAATTTGATTGAAAGCGTGCCTAGAATAATTCAGGCTTGTAAATTGGAACCCCCTTGTTGATCAATTCATATATGTTACAAACGATTTAACGTGACATGTCGTGCTTTGTGAAAATA
>CAUDNR010000307.1:5092-15095 GCA_958430865.1 Entrophospora sp. SA101
ATAATAATAATATCTATTATGTTATTACTATATTTACAGGTTAAAACACATAATGAAATGGGATATATATTTATAATGAGATACTCCGCATTTGAATGTAAAGTGTAAAGCCAAATCATACATAGAACGCCATTTTGGCATTACATACCTCGACCTTCGAATTCAAATGCAACGTAAAAAGAAAAACTGATATATCGCTTTTTTTTTGGACCACGAGTGGAGGTAGCGGGTCTATTTATATGTTTTTGTTGTAAATTATTAGACTACTCGATCAATGCACCATCTGACTATGAAATAGTCTATTTTTATTAAAGATTGCATCATTGATCATGAATACACTAAAATGCCTCGCATCCAGTGTTAGGTTTGATGCTCCGAACGAATATATATGTAAGTGACTGAATCATGTGAAAGAACATCATCGCACTATAATATTAATCTGTATTTCACAAAACTCATGTTACGTTTTCGTTTAAAAACCTGTTTTCTTTGCAAAGAGCTGGATGACATGTAACAAACAATTTTTTCGTACAACATTTTCTATAGTTTATTTGATTGACTTAAAGTTTTTCTATAAGTATGTAAATTGAAAAAGCAAAAGTTGCATTATTTAAATAAATAACTTCACCATCACCAAATTCTAGCGATCAATTTATCGTGATTCAACAACCAAAGAATATTAGCATCACACTTATATTTTTTATTATTATATTAATATGATATTATTTATTTTAATGTTAAAGAGTTGTTACATGAATAATAATAAAAATGAGAATTGGTCGTTGTCAAAAGAAACCGACCAAGGCTTTTTTGAAAGTGTAAAAAAGGAACATGATAATTTGCGATTGATTTCCCTTTTGTTGTTGACCAAGTCTTTTTAAAAAACATAGAGATGCTTCGCCGCCGCGAAAAAACAGGATAAATAAAATGTTTTTTAGCATTTTTAGTATAGACAATAATCAATTCAATTGTAGATTAAATATTTAATACTAATCAAAATTATCCAAAGATAATTTGTATATAATAACAAACGATAGATAATCATAATTCAATTGTCGACTAACCAAAAATTGACAAAAGATAACTCGTAAAACGTGTTTTTAGCATGTTTACTTTCTTAAAAAACAAACCAAACCAAAATTTAACTTTTCTGTACCATTTTAATATCAATAGTACGATATCTCCATTATCACTATGTTGTTCAATTACTTTTCGTTCTTCTTTTTCCCCTACATGTTTATCACTTTTAAAGTCTTTAACATAATTACTAATTAGTTTTTGCTCTTCTTCCTCTCCCACATATGTGTCATTTTCAAGATCATCATTATGTTGTTCAATTAATCTTTGCTCTTCTTCCTCTCCTACATATGTGTCATTTTCAAGATCATCATTGCGTTGTTCAATTAATCTTTGCTCTTCTTCCTCTCCTACATATGTGTCATTTTCAAGATCATCATTACGTTGTTCAATTAATTTTTGCTCTTCTTCCTCTCCTACATATGTATCATTTTCAAGATCATCATTATGTTGTTCAATATAATTAATTACTTGTCGTTCTTCTTTCTCGCCTACATATTTATCATTTTCAAAATCATCATTATGTTGTTCAATATAATTAATTACATGTCGTTCTTCTTTCTCGCCTATATATTTATCATTTTCAAAATCATCGTTATGTTGTTCAATATAATTAATTACATGTTGTTCTTCTTTCTCGCCTACATATTTATCATTTTCAAAATCAAAATCATATTCTGGTGGAGTAAGAAGAGGCGCGGGAGGTTGAATAATTGTTGAATCTTCTTTAAAAATTTCTGGTAATTGTGGTGGAGAAGGAGGAATAGGCTGTTCAACAACAATTTCATGATTCCAATTTCCATGCTCATCAGAATAACTGGCTAAGTTAGGATCCAATACCCAATTATGATCGATAACAAATTTATAATAATATCTTTTCTTTGGGATCAAATTTATTTCAACTTCGCCATTTGGCATTGCGATTGGTTTCCATACCGGATATGTGGGGGCATCAAAAGTACCAGCTATTGTGATATCCTTGCCCCAATTTTTCCATGTGAATTTGGTGGGGACGACAATTGATTTGTTTTCTTCGATTGTCATTTTAATTTTTTTTTTTTTTTTTTTTTTTTAGATAGGAAGAAAAAAATTATAATGAAATAAATAAATAATAAATAATAATAGATGACGATAATAAATAAACTGTGCTATTTTTTTTTTAGAAAAAGAAAATATATTTTTTTTGAAATAATAAATTATTATTTTCCGTGCAGTGGTAAAAATTTTGTAAAAAAAAAAAGAGAAATTTATAAATAAATAAATAATTTTTTGAATTAGATTATATGGGAAGGGAAAATTTTTTTTTCTTTGTAAATAGAGTAAAAACTCAATAAAACGTGCAAACAACGGTAATTAATTAATTTATTAATATTATCAATAAAAACAAATATTAAGTTGACAGTTATTAACAATATTAATTGAAAATTTTTTTGTAAATTTCGTTACTAACTAAAACAGGTGTATATATATGCAAGGAACAAATAAAAGCAAAAAAAATTTTTTTTATTTATTTTTAATTTTCCATATCGATAGTGATAGTATGATTTTCGCATTAACTAAAACAACAAAATGTAAGAAAGATGCTTCGCCACCAAAAACGATGGAGACGATAAGTCTTTAAGTGGCAAAATTTGGGTCAAGTCATATGAAAATCATGGATGAAGAAAGGTTCACTCACATACAGTATGTGGTGCGACTATCTATGAATATAGCAAAAAATCAATTATTACAAGTTATATGTTAAAGTTTTTAAAGGTGATATGACATTATAGGTAGCCTTTTAATTGTAATGGTCTTTACATGCAAAAATTAAGGTGGTGGAGATTGTTTTATTTTTTTACATCCAAGTTCACATAATATTTTATTCTGCTTGGGTAATAGTGGTTTATTGTTGGGTTCTGAAATAGGAATATTAAGAATCGACAAAAACGATTATTTGATTTTGATATATAAATTTTTAAATCTATCATATTCTGGAGCATCCTGTACTACCCAGATCATTTCGTATTTATTTGAAGAGGGTCGCGGAATGTTAAGGTTGTGGGAAAATAAGAGACTCTTATTTCACGCATAGAAAATTGTGCGAGTTCTAAGGTTTGTGGAAATGCGATAATATCCAAAGAAGATGAGAATGTGGATGAGAGAAGTTGGAATGATCCTCGAAGAGACAGACATCGTTATGAGTCGAGTTTGGGTAATTACATTTAATCGAGCGAAAAATCGGAAAAAAAAATATAAAAGGAAAACTTATTATTATCCAAGTGATTTTTTCACGCCTCCTCATTGTTAAATTGAAATATTAATACATTATTTTTACTTTTTATTGTAGGATATTGCACGAATGTCCAAAATCTAACATCAGGGAAGTACGAGTTCATTTATCTAGACCAAATATTTGCTGATTTTGATTAGAAACAACTTCTTTTGATCAATATCATCCATCGGCAATGAACCACATAAAAGATTTCATTTTTATTATATTTTGGATCACTCAATATGACTAAAATTGGATGACTTGATCAAAAACATCCACAGTAAAATTTTTTATTTATTTGCTTTTTTACATAATATCATTAAATGTGTAATATTTCAGGCTATTTGATTTGGTGGAAATTGGGTCTACATGTCTTGAAAGAACTTCATTGGATCTCAAAAGATCACATAAAGATTTTTCACAATAAAAAACTCAAATAATTGACCCAGGCCTGGGTTTTTGGACCTGATAATGTAGTTTTGGAAATAGTCGGGGTAGGTGAGCTTTTTGAAAAGCTCGTGTTTTGGTCCGTCAAAGTATTTATCTATCGCTCACCTCGGCAAGGAGTGATCCACGTCTTCATCGCTCCTCACGTCACTTTCAATATCCATTTCCTTGTTTAGCAAGTGCATCGGCTTCACAGATTTTAGACAGTACTCGGAGGAAAGTAGTGTACTGAGACGGAACATCTGGTTATTGGGTGCTGGAGCAAAAGTATCGTCAATTCCATTGCACTCAACCTTCTCGCTACGATATGTTTTCGGTATTCGTCAGTTTCATTGATGTTGAACAATTGGGTTTGCTCGACTTTCGTAATGTATTTCGTGAACATCACATATCGAAAATTTATGTAGCCATTCCATATCAGCAGCGTCTTGGGATGATATGGGACGGCCATCCTGTCTTCTTGCTTTACGCGACGATAGACGAATCTTAACAGGTTGAGCGAGCAATAGATTTTGTCAGATAATGACCGAGGGAACCCTTTGGATCATGGTTCTCCATCAATTTGATGGTTACAATGGTGTAATTTAATACTTCACGACCAAATCGTACAACTTTTTTCCATGGCGGGGTCAGGAACGTCTGCATGTATCGCGTAAATCCCTTTTTTTGTGTAGGTAAAACAGTGCGTGTGAACCGTTCCACGGTTTCTAAATTCGTCACGTTCAAAGAAATGCTTCCGCTTGCCCTAATTCGTTATCCCAGGGTCCTTCCACTGGCCATTTGTTAGCCTATTTCGGTAGTGCAGGTAGACGTGTAATGGACGATTTAAAAAAACGGGAGGCTATCAGGTGTCTCTGGAAGTAAAAAAGTTTTATGAATGATTTTGGAATGAAATAAAAATATAATAAAAATGTTAACAAAGGTACCTAAAATCATGACAATTTCAGAAAGCTCCATGCAGATTTACTGCCGTCAACCTATAAATTTCGCTTCTTGTTCATCTCTGCAACTGGACTTGATGGACTTGATGGGAAAGAACTTTCAGTATATAAAGCACCCAAAGAATGTTTATGCAAAGTTTCACGCATATTTGTTTGTGGAATTTTTATGTCACATTAATGAGTATTTTAAAGTACTTTTTCAATTAATTTTGTTAGTTGCACAATATAAATGTGATCGTCACTTTATGTCACATTTAGTGTTAAAATCGAAAGACCACTCACTATCTGATCACTACCCACTTTTCTCAATACCAGTTGAATTTATAATTGTCCGAGGTCGTGAGGAATTTGAGCGCTACGATTGTTACTAAATTTAGACTAATACTCGTCCATCATATCTAAATTTGGCAGTAAGAAAAATAATTTTTTAACCAAAATCACGTGAAACCCTTTTTGAAATTTGAGCGTGTGGCGCAGCAATAGGAGGTCTTTAGCCAACGATAACGTTTTTTTAAATTGTTATAATTATACCCTAGGTATATCTGTTATTGTTGTTTAAAAAACCTTCTTGTTTTTTAAATACATTATAAAAAAATCAAGATATATGATCTTTGTACTATTGTAATTGGAAAAGTTGAATATAAGTTATAAGTTAATCAAATATTACTATGGTTGGTTCGGTCTAAAGACATCTTATCGTTGCGCCACACGCTCAAATTTCGATTTGTCTTCGCGTGATTTTGGTTAAAAAGATTATTTTCCTTACTGCCAAATTTAGATATGATGGTAATGATGTCGAAAACTAGTCTATTTATATGTTTCGAATTTAGTTGAAAAATTTTTGAGTACAGCATGCGTGACATGTAACACGTAAAAAAGCGTTGCGTTCTTTGTTGTGGAAAAAAAAAATCTACTTTTTGTCCGATACGATTATTGCATATTTTATGTGATCATTCAAAAAACTCGCCAACCTTCTGTTTTTAAACAAGGAAGTTCCCTGCAAACCGATTTATAAAATGTAATTTGCAATCTGCAAGTGTTATTTTATGCTTGCTGGCCGCAAATGGCAAATTGTAAAGGCTTGTCAACGAACTTTTGTAAACTAGATTTTTGGGAAAGATATGAAGCAATATGTTTACAAATGTTTAAATTGATTTTTCTTTTTCTTAATTATAAAATAAAAAAAAATGATATAAATTTTTTTTAGATGCACTAAAAAAATTGCTGCAATCACTGAAATTTTGCGTCGCACCATCAATTTTTCCATTACACACCACGTTAAAACTAAAGGAATGGATTATGTTTAAATTTAAAATAGAATAACTTGCTTTTTTACTATGTACTTAAAAAAAATTTCTTGTTTAAAATCACCACAATTCATCTCGGAAATCCATGTTTCCAATCCACACTAATGTAATAATCATAAAGAACAATATCCTTGAATTCACCAGATATCAAAAAAAATTGTTAGTGTATTTATTAATTGATATTTTATAAAACTAGCCCAAGATTTTTAAAAAATCTTCTTGTTTCCCATTTTCAGAGGATTGTCTTGTGACAATTGAAAGAATTCAGATTTCGAAAATATTTGTATAATAAATAGTTTTTGATCAAAAGTGAAAAGGTTTTGCTAATAAGAAAAATAAAGTTAGCCAATTTTTATTATTATTTTAATAAAAAATAAAGATTTATTGTTTGGTCGCGAAAAATAAATAAATAAGTTTGCCATCTTAACCTTTTTTCTTTTACTATTTACTAATTAATTCGATTGTTTGTGCGATAAAGATGAAAGAGATTCCTATAAATGAACATTTTATCATGAATGCTGTCGGAGTTTCAAAATCTTCGACCGGAGAGGAATTGATTGTGCACATTGTTGCCATTTATCCAAACGACTCTAACGTAACAACTACCTTACAAAGCTTTCACGTGGCGGAAAAATTATTCTCGTCGACGACATCAATCTTGACCGTTTGACCATGAAATTTTTAAAAGTGCGTATAATTTTTTTTTATCAGCATTGATGTGTTTCTTTTTCTAATGATACCTCTCTTCCAGATATCTGCAACATATTTGAGGGTCCTGGAACTCAGAGATGAGGAACTGGAGCCCTCAGAAATTGTTGTGACCATGATTACAACTGCGGTGGATTCCGATATCCAACATCACCATCAAAATAAATGGTTACAAATATTTTATTCATCGGAAATCTCCATGGAATTCGAAATTTGCCATCCCATCACCAACAATTACTTGCTCAAAATTAACTTCCTTTCAAAAGAGGCGTTTATGATTGATTGATCGATGGTCAGGAATATGTTCGGCTGGAAGAAATCGCCGCGAATTCTGTACATAAATATTAATATCATAATCGATAATAACGAATTCTTAACGGGTTCAAATTAAATATTCTTAATATTAATTGGTCCATAATAACAATAGAATCATCTATAAAAAAATAGAAAGTAGAATTACTTACATTAATATGTCTAAATAGATCATGAAGACCTCAAACTTTTGCTTCGACAAATTTTATCGAAATATTGAAATATAAAGAAAAACAAGTTATAAATTAGGCACTCTAGGTGAAAAGGTTGATTTAAATTTAACACTTACTGGTTTTCATACAACGCATCCACTAGATGTATTAATTTGTGGCCATAGTAATCATTATAATGCTACGAAGATTTGGAAAAAGTTGTATACATTGTATGGAATTTTACAAAAAAGGAGCCTTTAAAATGTCATCACGATTGAAATCCCGGAAGATAATGAAGATCATGTAAATTTATTGTTTTTCAAATTTAAAAAATAAGAATACAATATATATACGCTAATAATGAATTAATGAATAATAGAATAATAGCTTTTAGTACTACCCGGATTTCCATGGTTGTTCTATGTGGATATCTCAGTGGATTTTATACGGGAGGAAATTCTTTATTTGGTGGATTTGTAAGATAATAACCTATACAGGATGTTCTGTCAATTCCGATATTCTTTGAAAAAAGTTTTCCGATTATGATGTTTCCAACCAACCCACTTAGAGTCGATAGAAATAATTTAAATCCAAAATGAAGTGTACTTTCAACAATAATAGCAAATGATAATGCTAGAAAAAAAGTTATTGAAGCTAAAAACACCATTCGAAAGGGAATGGTTTCCATTTTGCTGGTAATTCCTTGTGAAATTAATATTATTCTTGCGAAAAGAGACAAAAGTGAAATGAAGAAGAGTTCTGCCGATATGTACATAACAACCATATATTTATCAATATATTCAAAGTCAGCGCCTTTGAAAAAGCTCAAGATAACCATACAAAACAAAACAGCCCCTGGGACAATTATATAGCTTAGACAAAAGTTGCTGATACGAAGTATCTTATTATTCCATTTAATATTTGCAATCGAGAGGGCGAGTGATATGAGAGATATTATGTCCATTGCCGGCACAAAATATAAAATAGCCATTTTATGAGCATCGTTAAAATGTTTAAAATGCGGGTTGGAGAAATTTTGTATTTTTACAAATATAAGAACTATGGATGTGTAAAAAATATAAATTGCATCTAATGCTTTGTCCAGTTTTTCTGGAAATAAAGGAGATAAACATGCTCCGATAAACAGTAAAACAAAAGAAAAAAAATCTTCAAGATTTGCATCATCCATTTTTTTGCGAGATAAAATTGACAGACAGTCCGAGTATTTATAACATAATATATATAGTATATGTAAACAAAACCACCCCAATTAGGCAAACAAAAACTAAAAAAATTATTCTTTTCTTAGAACATTAATATTATGTAAATAGCACATTTTTGATCAAACGACTTTAAAAAAAAATAATAATAAAAATAAATAATAAATAACAGACCTAACTAAAAAAAGTAAATCAAAGATTCACAGGCATATGACATGAAGTCATTTTCAGTTGACTCTGTTTATACCGAACCCTCTGTCCTGAGAATTTTTGTTCGTTATTATTATTATTATTATAGTAATAGCCAGTGTTCGTTATCCAGCTAGATGTGTCACGTGATGGTAACATATATAATTTAATTCACTAATTAAAGAAGCAGATTCTTCACTGTTAAGTTTGAGTTATTTTCTTTGTGGATTTCCTTCTTCTGACTCTAATACTTTTATTTCATATTTCCCACAACCCTTTAACATTTTATGTGAAAACTCTTCAATTACCATGAATACCACCTGCAACTGATTCATCTTTACATGCTTTTAAAAAATTACATAATGGAAACTTCTGTTCATTTAAAAATCTTTGATATATTTTTTCTCTGATGATAGAAGATGCAAATTGAACTTTGTATTGTTGAAAAGTTTGAGGGCTACTGCACTGTACATTATCATGTGAGAAGTATCATGAGGAGCATCAGTCTCACCAATAAAATTTATTATCTTATTAAGGCCACAGGTTCTAACTGCATTCTCTATCTCATCAATTGTAATTTCTTTTTCCATTCAAAAATATAACAAGCAATACTCCACATAATTCATATAATTATTTTGCATCATCTATTGGGGTGTAAGACATTCTAAGAAAATTGATGTCATATATTGATTGGTTATATTTTTTTTTGTGATCTGCATATTGTGAGATCAAAATCCGCGTCTCACACAAATCTCTTGATTTTTATTTATGATGACATGCAGATACAATTTTCCCATTTATTTATACTAAATCGTAATAACAATTTCCACGAATGTATATTTATGCTTTACTCTCAAAACTATCTTTTACTATCATTAAACAATTTCTTGTACTAAGAAATACTAATCAATATCTTTTTTAGATTTTACACTATGTATCCTGATCATGTTTCTTGGTGGGTGCCCTCCTAGCCGTTTTCCTCTTTGCCATATACCAAGTCAGGTACGTCTCTAAAACTATTAAATAAGGTTGATTATTTTACCTACTAAAAGAAAAGAAAAGAAATAAAAAACAATAAAAATAATAGAAACAAATATAAAATAAGAGGAAATAATTATGCACGGAACTAGTATAAATTCGTCGTTAGGGATAGATTTATTATCATTACGAAAATATAATGTTCGAAAACCACAAGGACAAGATCAAGGTTTATTTATTATAATAATATTTGAGTTTACTAAAAAAACTTTGAGTTAATTAAAACTAAAGATTACATGAAAGAGAAATTTACAACGTATTTATACATGTCAAAAGTTCTGTCATCTAGTTCTCCGATTTCTTTAAAATCCTAAATTATACTAATTAATGTATTCTTTAATCATTATTTAAACCTTCC
>CAUDNR010000308.1:1644-20573 GCA_958430865.1 Entrophospora sp. SA101
ATAAAATATTATATTTTTTCTTATCAACTAGATGAAAAAACATCTACTCATGGAGAAATTGTATTTTACAATATAGATGCGTAGTTTTAACTAGTACAAATTTAGAACTTTACAAGGCTTATTAATTACAAAGATAGCCATATGTATTATTTTTTTTGCAAAATCGTGTTACATACACTATTATGTAAAATTTAGAAATTATATGTATTCCGACAGATATGGTATGTGAAAGAGAAATAATAATCACACAAAAAGAAAAAATTCCATTACAAGATTGATAGATAACAAATTATACACCGCAAATAAATAATCACTTAATGTGTATTTATTAAATATTCATAATAATTATTTTTTTCTGTCAAAAAATATTTTTCTTCCTCAAATTTTTAAAACAAAGAATAAATGGATAATGGCATTTGTTTATATTGTAATCAACCCAACACAGGAAGACAATGGTGTAAAACATGCGATCCAGGATTCTTAGTTAGGAGTTGGAATGTCGAAAATGAATCCATAAGGGAATTTATCTTAAACAATATAAAGCAAGCGGATAATTACAATGACCCATTTCTCGAATACATTCCTTATGAAAATCTTGAAATTATCGAAAGAATTGGTGGAGGTGGCTATGGAGTTGTATATCATGCCAAATGGAAAAATGGATTGAGATACTGTGAAGGGAATGTTAAAAGTAAACACAAATCAGTTGATGTCGCCATGAAAGAATTAAAAAATGGTTATGATATATCCAATGATTTTTTATCAAAGGTAAATGAATAATAATATAAATAAAATCTAAATTAATGCATTTATCACACATATTAATACTAATACACATTATATTTCGTAAATATCATGTGTATACCTTGCACACATATAATAGATTGAAGCTCATTTTCAATGCTTCTATGAAGATCAAAAGAGTATCACACAGAAATTATTAAGATTATATGGTATTACACAGAATCCAGAAACCAAAAATTATATAATAGTTATGGATTATAAAGAAGCTAATCTACGAAATTCTCTGGATAATAAAATCCAAGAATCCCTGGAATCTCAACAATCCCATTGGACAAGTAGGATCGAAATTCTTTTCAACATATCAACTGGTATGAGAAGAATTCATCGTACAGGATGTATTCATCGCAATCTTCATTGTGGGAATATTTTAGTAAAAATTAAAGCAAATCGAATCCATACATATGTTGCAGGATTTGGATTTTCATCGGATGTTAGAACTAATAGTAATAGGAATGTGTTATCTGGAGTTTTACCATATATTGCACCAGAAGTACTGCACGGACAACCACAATCCAAAGAATCAGATGTTTATAGTTTTGGCGTGATAATGACCGAAATGACTACCGGAAAACCACCATTTTATGATAAATCACATGACGAAAATTTGGCTAAAGAAATTTGCGAGAATGGATTGAGACCGGATATAAATACTAGAATCACTCCACCGAATTACTTCCGATTGGCTAAACAATGTCTTGATGCGAATCCAGGAAAAAGGCCAACTTTTGATGAATTGGACGAGATATTAGGGTTCTGGTATGATTCATTATTTGGTCATAGTCTTTATCCAGACAGGCGGGAAGAAACTGTTGTTCTTAGGAAGAGTTTCGAACCATTTGATAACATTCAAATTGAATCAAGTTACATTCCTCATAAAGATGCATTTTATATTAGTAGAACATTCGATTTTAATGAATTTTCTGAACCAGAAAACCACAAAGATCATTATATGTATTAAAAAAATTAAACAAATTATTTATTATTAAGAAATATTATTTATAATTATATAAAATTAAAAAAGTAAAATATAATAATTAATTGTTATAATCTATAGGTGAATTTAATTTAATGCATTCTAAAACTTGTTCAATATCAGGACGTTCCTCAGATTCAAATCTCCAACAGCCTAATTTTTAAAAGAAAAATTAATTATCTATACATTTTGCAAACAACAGCAGCAGCAACATCAACAACAAAAATAATTACTTTTATAAAGTTTTTCATAAAATTCCGGAGTATCTTTAACTTGTTCTTCACGAAGATTTTCATAAACAATCATGTAACATAATTTACATGGTTCTTCGATATATTTATTTTCAAAGGGAATTTTTCCACTTGAAATTTCCCAAAATAATATACCAAGACTGTAAATATCTGCTTTTTTTTGATCTTCTATAAAACATTGCTTTTCCGGATTTTTTAAATATTGAGGATCCAAATATTGTATTGAGTTGAAATAATGAGAGAAATGTTGTTGATTTGGGCGAATTAATCGTTTAAATGATCCAAAATTATGTAATCTAACACTACCATTAAGGATGTTTATATTTTTAGATGTCTATTATCATATAAAGAAGAGATTAATTATTTCGTAAAAATTTTAAAAAAATGGAGACAATGATAAATACCAGGCCACCATGAACGATATTATTAACGTGTAAGCAATATAATGCAGATGTTAATTCTTTAGCAAGTTTTAATTTTTGTGTCCATGACAAATCATTAGTGCTTAGATATTCGTGCAAATTGTCTTTAGTATAATCAAGAATTAACGAATAAATATTTTCTTGAGTCGAGTCTATTGTAAATTTTTTAGTTTTTGAATTGAGATTAATTGAAATTAAAATGTAAATAAAGATGGAGATTAAATTACGTCGTCGCAGTATACCTTCAAATATTCCATAAAAATTTATAATGTTTTCATGATTTTGAATTCTTTGATGATCTTGTAACTAAAAATGATTTATTTAACGTTAGAAAAAACTTCAAAATAACAAAACAAACAAACAAACAAAAAAAAACAAAAACCTCTTTAACAAATTCTTTAATTGTGTATAAATCATTTAATTTTAAATTCAATAAAGAAAATCTTCTTTGTATTTTATTTGAATAAACTTTTTTTAATACGATATCAGGTGAGTTTTCGATTATTTTTTCTTTTGTGAATGTGTCGTAATTATTTTCAAATACAAGAAATTCATTTCTTTTAGCTTTATTCAACCATCTCAATGCTTGGTTTTCGGTTTCTATTACAGCAATCATATTTATAAGGTTATTAATTGTGGTAAAGGTTTTAAATAATTGTGGATATTATGCAAGTAAAATGTTGGGCCAATAGTAATGATCTTGTTGTAATTGATTACAGAATTATATATTAATATGTAGTTCGAAGGAAATATAGAGAGAGGAAAGAACGGGAGAGGTAGATAATTTCTTGGCCATTATATATTATTTTTTTTGATAAATGACCTCGGCGGAATTCATATATTTATTTACTTTATATATACAAAAAAAAAATAAAGGAAAACTTTACATTGATCATGAGATTTCGGGATTTTTTTTATTATTTTACTTTTAAGTCCTCGACATTAATACATGCATATTTATTTCGGCAAATTGATTTATTTGTTAATACAAATTTAATATTTGAATAAATTTGGGGTTAATTTTTTTTGTTGTTCACCCCATCGCCTGATAAATCTTGTGACAAATTTGGAATTGCTGATGGACAAACCAATTGCGAGCTAGTATCACCATTATATGCATTTTATCGTAATAGAGATTAATTTTAGCTTAGAACCATACCCACTTTGCTTAATGAAATGCAGATCTTTTTTTTTAATTTTCCAAAAAACCCTTTTTTTGTTAAAAAATTTCAACCATCTGACTTTGCATCCACCAAAAAGTTTTTGTACATATTAATATACCATTATAAAGCCTAATATACTAAAAGTAATCCGATAAATGGAGATTATTATAACAACTCAACCATAAAAAAAAAAACGTGGACAAATAATATTAATATAATTCTTGCATTTGAAAAAATATTTTGTGTAAAGGGATGATAGCAATACACTTGAATCTATTAGACCAAAAAAAGGTATGAATATTATTACGTCAATGGCGAGTATGTTGAATGAACGAATGTATTGTTACCGATGTTGAAAGAAATTTTTTCATTAAGCAAAAGAATTAATGTGTAATTTTTTTATGTTGTATAATCTAGGAAATGAATGTTAGAAGAAGAAAAGTTTAATGCAAGCTTTCAACATCCTATAAATATATCGTTTATGAATAAAAATGTTTAATTCAACGTGGAAGATACTTTTTTTCCTTAAAGTTTGTGATTTTGTCATTTAGAGATTATTTTGGTATAGAGGTGTTTGTGTTGCTTCAAACTATAAGTGAATTTTATATTATGAATTATGATATAAAATACTGCTAGTGAATTTATTTTATTGTCTTGAAAATGATTTTAATTGTCCTTAAAGATAACGACATATTAATTAGTAATAAAAATCACCCAATTTCATTACGCATCAGCAAATCACAGAAAGGTCCGCTATGTTGGATTCATTGAGCATATTGAATAATAACGATAATAATAATTACAATAATAATAATTATTATTATAATGACAATAATTATAATTATAATGATAATTATAATTATAATGACAACAATGATGGTTAATTGCATGGATATATATGCAAACAATAATGTGCGAAATAGATTCTTATTTTCCATACATGTGGCGAAAATCACACGAGTTTTCGAAACCGAAATCGAAATTAATAATTAGGATCGAAATTGAGAATTTAGTCTCGAAATTCGGGAATTAATAAATAACATTTTTGCTTATATAGCTTATTCATTTCTTTAAATAATAACAATCCTAGAATCCGAAATCTTTATTTAGAAGTCTGAACATACATGATAGAGAAAATCAAAATGTCCCTAGCGAAATTAGAAATCGAAATCGAAATTTAATCTAATTTGAAACTATTTTACAAAAACCATAAGGACAACAACCGAATTTTTATTCACAGATCAATCAGCCGAATCTCAAAGATCATTTTCGTATTAGGAAGTGATACCTTCAGGAAAAGTTTTTATAACAGAAAAAAAATTTCGACTATTAATAGCCGAAAACCGTTTAAGGGATAATTATGAAGTGATGCATGTAATTAAAAAAACATATTTATATTTATATTTATATTCTTTTTTTTTAACTTATAAGAAAACGACAGATACATATTATATAGATAAAACATTGATTTGATGAAGTCAATGAAGAGTAAATAATGTATTAGACTGTATAACAAAAAACCAAGTCTATGATCCAGATAAATAAATATTATAATAATATTTTTATTTAGAATTTTCTTGCATCAACTTGAAATTCATTTGATTTCATTCCGAACTAAATCTCCTTTCCATTGTTTCCAAACTGCGTAATGATCTTTAAGCCAATAAAATTAATTTATTTAAATAATTTGTTCGACCAATAAAGGTTTTGCAAATAAAATAAAATTAAATAATCATAATAATCAGTGTTGGAATTCGACTGCTCCTTAATACATAAAACTAGTCTAATACTAATTTTAGAAATTATCTGCCAGATTTGGTTAGCACGTGCCGATTCCTGCCGATTGAATTTCAAAATGTCTTGGTCAGACATACAATAAACAAATTATTGAATGCAGAATTACGAAATATTTAGACTGAATGGTTTCCATCATTGCATGCTCCGTATGCAGTAACTTATATATGTTGTACACTATTTATTTTTTTCTAAAAAGATATCGTTTTATTTGAATTTAATGAAAAATCTCAAAAAGAAAAATCAAATATCTCTATTGAAACAAAAAGATTAAAACCGAAAAAGAAAGGTTTATTCAAAAACAAACTCAAGTTCAAATTTCGCTTAAATAATAATTTAGGAACAACACAATCCATTTAAACTTTATAATGAAGACTACGATAAAGCAGAGAAATTATTTTCTAATTTAAAGAAAAGCTGGTTTTACTGGTTTCTTCCTTCGAATTGTCACAGATAATCGAATATTATTAATTACTAGCAGTATGAGAAAAATGATATAAGCTTATCTCTCAACCAAGGGTATGATTATAAATAAAAGTACTGGGAAATAAAAGAAGTACAAAAAGAAGACAATACCATTAGTCAGTTTTCGGAAAGAATATTCCGAATTAAATGTTGACTTGGATAAGGATTAATGAAGAGGATGCTAACTGAGAAGTAATCGATAGTGATTTACATTTCGTTGCTTATTTTTAAAAAAATTCTAATGCTTTAATGGAACAAGTAAAGATTGGAAAGTGGATGCTTCTGAACTTGACTTCACGGAAGAATTCAATAATGGAAAAAATCAGAATTTAAAATAGTGGAACGTAAATGACACCATTTTTAAGAATAGGAGCTGGATGACATTTTGGAAAAAATAATAAAAAAAGTAGATGCTATTAAGTAAACCGTGACTGAAACTTTCAAAGCGCAAGATTATTTAGATGATCCAACTAACATATCCAAAAAAAAGTGATGTTGTTACGCTAAGTTTCGAATTGAATTAATTCAGGATCCATCGAGATTAAGTTGCGTTGGCCCGACCTGGTCTCGGTCCCGAATAAAACTTTTGAAATATGAATTACGCACATAGATTTTAACTCATTAAATTTATTTTATTTCAATCAAGCATTATTTACTATTGGATTTGATTTTGAATCCATGATTTTAGACACAAAATTGCTCTAGCTGTATGTGACTCCAAACTTTTCATTATGTAATTGTTTGACCTGCAATGGAAAGCAACACTTGTTAATAAGAATAAATTGTTTATTTTACATTTTAAGAAAAGCATTGTTTTATTTAGTGATGTTAGCCGGCTAAAAAAAATTTATCTTAACATTCATTTTTACGTCCGGAATTTAGTGCAGAATTCAGTGACATAGACGTTTAGTTGAGATGGGTCCACATGCATTACTCAGAGTGACAAAAAATTATACATTTGCTCAAAAAACAAAATACAATACATTATAGCAGGATAAAAGTCGTAGTTAAAGTTTCCATTCGTAATACAAATTCTCATTTTAATTCAAATCATTATTATTCATTTTATTCGAATTATTCGTTTTATTAGTTATATTGCTCGTTCTATTCGAATTATTCGAATTATTCATTTATTCGAATAAACTTTCAATGTAATTTGAATACTCAAATTCATACGAATAAAACAAATAAACCTTATTACCACTACTATCGTTATTATAATATCTCATCTTTAATGATTCGAGTAATAATATACTGGCAAGTTTAGTACCATCTGAAAAGCTTTTTCATCAACTGGATTTATTTAAGTTCTTAGCTGCTAAGAGTTGTTCGGCTTAGTCAGCTAGGGTTTTTCTATCAGTTAACATCACTAGTTTTATTATTATCTTTTGACGATTCTGACTAGCATTAATAAGTATTTAATTTAAAAACTTGAATTGATTATTGTTTTTTGTTATTTATCATCAATCTTACACAAAAACTAATCCTTGGCAGCGTGCGGCTCTTTTATTACTATATTCTTTTATCTTTTTTTTTTATTTTTTTTATTAGGCAAATTGACAATTTGCTTTTGTCCTTCTGTGGATGAGTGAACTCATCTGTTAAGTATTATATTTTTTTTTATTGTCATTTTTCATTATACATGAATCATTTATATTTGACTACTTTTTTTCATTATTTCATTAATTATTATTATATGCATCCATTAAAAAAGGCGAAGAACATTATTGAAGTTTTCCATCTTTTCGGCTATCTATTTCTCAAATTGGTTTAGGCTTTTTATCTTTAATATTAAATTTACTGATTCGTGAACTTGTATATATATTAATATGTAATTTTTTTATTAATTATGCAACAACTCTTTAATCGACAATAAAAAACAAACAAAACAAGTTCTTTTTCCAACAAATAAATAATAATAATAACAATGTTGGCAAGAATATTATTGCCGATTTTCAATGGTTACATAGTGTCTTCTTGTGATTCACTTTGAAATCTTGGGATTCAATTTTTTTGTGTAAAATCGATCACTCTGTGATTCAAAATATGCGAGATTGAAAAGCGTAAATCAGAGAAGTCTTCAAATTAAAAAAGTAGGCGAGGATCTCCTTGGATTTATTTCTGTATTACATAAATATTATTAAAGTTTCACAAAAAATTTCAATGACTCACTGCGCATCCTCTACTAAAACCTTGCTTATTATTATTACCAAAAAATAAAACTTTAACAAAATGTCAACTTGCTTTTCATCATTAGAAAATCTAAACTTATTATTTGACAACCTTATCAATTCCAACAACAATGCTCTTCCATTAAAATATATTGGGAAACTTGTAAAAGATTTAACAAAGTCATTGAATGAGTCTGATTTTTATGATGTAGAAATTAGTGTTGGAGTAAATGAGAATGTTAAGACTTTTAAAGCTCATTCTAACATTTTAAAAGCAAGGTCTTCGTATTTTAAAGCTGCTTTATCAAAAAATTGGATAAAAAAATCTGATGATGATATTATTTTATTTGAAAAAAAAAACATTTCTCCAGATGTATTTGAGGTTCTTTTAATGTAAGATTATTTAATTTTAATTAATTAATTGAATGACCATAATAATTTAAATTACTTTATTTTGTTTTATAGATATATTTACAATGGAACTCTTAATCTAGATAATCCAGATGGAAACAAAATTTTTGAACTTATTGAAGCATGTGATGAATTAAACTTTAATGAATTAATTAATGATTTACAAAATTATTTGATTAATAAAAAAAAAGAATGGATTCAACAGAATTTAGTTTATGCTCATAAATTTTCATTTCATCATCAATCATTCAACTTGCTTCAAGATTATTGTTGTGAGATGATTAGTAAACATCCAGAATTATTTTTTAAATCCAATGACATTACAACAATTGAAAAATCCATGTTTATAACTATGTTAAAAAGAGATGACTTGGAATTAGATGAAATTGATATTTGGGATATTGTCATTCAATGGGGAATAAATCAAAATAAAAAATTAGACAAAGACATTTCAGAATGGAAGAAAGAGGATTTCATTATGTTAAAAAATAAAATAGAAGATATTATTCCTTTGATAAGATTCAACCAAATCTCTTCAAATGATTTTTCTGATAAAATTCTACCATTTAAAAAAGTCTTTGATAAAAAAGTATATGAGGAAATTCTTCTATACTATATTAGTGATAAATGGAAGCCAAACCTATTGCTTCAAAAAGGTCCAAGATCAAAAACAAAATTAGGAAAATTATTAAATTTACAAACAAAATCTCTCATTTCAAGTTGGATTGATTACAAAAATGATCTATATAATGAAAACAATATACCTTATAAATTTGAATTAATTCTTCAGGGTACTCAAAATGGATTCTCTAGGTCTGTATTTGAGGATAAATGCTATAATATTGAACAAACTGTGACCATTATGAAAATTAAAGATACAGGAGAATTGGTTGGTGGTTATAATCCAGTTGGTTGGAATATAAAAGAAATGTCACCAAATGATTGGTATTTTATTGAAACAGACAAAAGTTTTATTTTTAAAATTGATGAAAATAAGATAAATAGCTCAATATTAAGTAGAGTTATAGAACCACAACATGCAATACGCCATAATAGTCAAAAGATTAATGTAACTAAAGATAATATAAAATTCCATGAAAGTATTATGCATTTTTGGGATTTATATCTATATAATAGTATTAATAATGAACCTTATTGTGGTTATTATTATGGTAAAAATCCTACTTATGAAAATGATTTAAATTTTAGAAATAAAAATAGAGAAGTTCATTTGATAGGAGAATGTGAAGTTTATAGGATAATAAAAAAGAATTAATTTAGAATAATTTACATGTTATTAAATTTATATATTTATAATAAAAATATTATTACTATGTCTTTAACCACAATTTCTGCGCCATGCTGCTAAATTTCAAATTTATAAAAATCACTGGCTATTTTTAGTTGAGAATTTTTCTGACACTACAATAAACTTTACAGTTACCGAATAAAAGAATAAAACAGAAAACATTCTTTTAAGCATCACATGCAAGAATGTTGGTTAAAGACTTCGTGTACCATATTAATATTAATATGACAAATTTTTGACCAAATACTGAAAACAATAATTAACAAAAAGACAAATTAGTTCAACAATTAACCAGTGAAAAAAGTCGATTATAAAAATTCAGTTAGTGAAAACCAAAACTTGTGCTAACAATTGGACAATAACAAAATTAAAGCAAGAAAATGAAATGTAAAAGGATCATTGAATTAAATTAGCCTAACATGACAAAAGCCAAATGAAGAGTGAAGAAACAGGAAATTCAAAGAGAAATTAATCAACTAATAGCATGCAAAAATATGAAAGTCAAAAGGAGACAACAATATCTCATCCCTGTAAGAATACAATTTAGATTTTTAACTTACTGTAGAATTTTAAATCTTATAAGGATTTCTATTAATGGTATTGGATTGAGTGAATGAATAGTGGCGAGGCTCAATATTTTATACACAACCATCAGTTATTTCTGAATAAGAACACACTTTGGGTTTTTAACTTACTGTAGAATTTTGAATCGCTCAAAAATTCCCAGAATTGAATTATTTTTTATAAGGACTAATATTATCAATTGAGAACAGGATTGGATTGAGTGAATGAATAGTGGATATTTTATATACAACCATTAATTATCTTTACATAAGAATACACTTTAGGTTTTTAACTTACTGTAGAATTTTGAATCACTCAAAAATTCCCAGAACTGAATTATTTTTTATAAGGACTAATATTATCAATTGAGAACAGGATTGGATTGAGTGAATGAATAATTGATATTTTATATACAACCATTAATTGTTTTTACATAAGAATACACTTTAGATTTTAACTTTATGTACATTAATTAACTACATCAAATTGTTAAAAGGATTTCAAAAAATAGTTGCCTTAAGAAATTTGGCTGAAATGTTTACACTATATAAAAACAATCAATATGTGTATAGGAATCAATCGTCCGTCACGTCACTAAAATTTATAATTTAGTGATCAGCAAAATGTTGCAAGTATTTGATTTGATTGGCTAAATCGACTTCGTCAAATTTCGTCAAATTTCATCAAAACTGCGATTTGGATTATCAATACTTGTTATACAATGAGTCTTAAAATAATTAATATGAAAGTCTAGGTTTTGCCAATTCGCGCAAATATAATTTTTATTGTCTAAAATACAATATGCAATAAAATTGTGAAAACTTTGTATATTACAAGCAAATTTATATCAATTTATAGCTCGGTGCTCAAATACAAGTTAAGCAATAAATAAGACAAACGAATTTTGTTACTCAAGATACAGTAAAGGCTTGAAACATTAAATTTTTTCATGCACATGACATAAATTCAATGGGTTATAAATAAATTAATAAAACTATCACAACATAAAACCTCAGTTTAATAGCAAAACAATTTCCCAATTCATCAACCAATAAATCATCAATATTTTAATATTACTGGAAACTAATGTTTATTGATTAATTAAAAAATATTATTACTAGTAATTAACGTACAGTGACTTCCGATTAGTAATGAAATTAATCAAAATTAACATTTAGAAGAAAGGGTTAAAATCAAGATCATTTAATAAACTATCGTTACTCAAATAACTTTTCAAGCTTTTCGATGTAACAATTTCATCATCTAATATTTTAATTGTATGATATGCATTGGATGTGACTTGCGTATTTGCTGTGATTCACCACTATCACCACTATTGCTACTACTTCTACCATCAGTTTCATGACTTTTAATTTTAGAAAATTTGGATATTCTCTCAATCAAACTATTGTTGTTACCTTCATTTATTAATCTTTTATTTTTATGAATTTCTTTATGTAGTTTTTTTCCGATAAAATTATTATTTATGCATCAACAAATCAAATAACTTTGTTGGCAAATTCAATGCAATCTGAGATTATTGTCAAATGCTAACCAAAAAAGAATGCAGTAATTTGGTGCATTATGCATTATTTGGAACAATAATCAATATACTATGTTCAGTTCATATAATGAATTCAGCTCAAAAGATTTAAACTATAAAAAATTAATTATTTCAAAAGTAAAAGGAAAATAATTTTTTTCGTTATAACACGCAATAGCACATGATTTCGCACCAATGTTCTCAATGAACCAGAACCAGCATTTTCAGTTCGTTAGGCAAAGTTTTGCGGTTTGAATAAAAGTAATCTAGCTATTCATGGTTATTAGTCAAAGTATGTCAGGTCTGGTATTTAAGAATAAAATTGTGATTATGCAAACACATAATAAGATGACAATTATATAATCATTGAAGAATTAAAGAATCAAAGAAATTTAATAATAATGATATTCATAAATAATATGCATGTAATTTTCATGTAAAGAATTCATCCATTATTTTGTTGGATTTCAATCTCTACCTGTTGCAGTTGTTGATCTTGAATTTGTTGTTGCCGACTTCTAAGGGCTTCTAACATGTAAGTGTCAATTACATTACTTTCAAGGAAATCCCTAAATCCTTCCAAATCTCTGACTGCCTGTGAGATTCTTACTAAATGAGAACTTAAATCAGTATTTAAATCAGCATTGGTGCTAGACGAATTCAGAAATTGTGTGAGTTTTATTTCGGTGTGCTCTTTGAATCTTCTGATGCCGCAACATCCGTTATGTATAATACCCCAAGGTTTCATTGAATCGACCCCTAAAAGTTTTTGAAATAAAAATGAGAAAATTATAGTATATAATAATTTAACCCAAAAAAAAAGATAATAATAATCGTAGTTTTCCGCCAATTTGAATTCCTGTGAGAATATTCGACATCCGCCAAAATTAAAATATCCGAAATTAATATTCATTTAATAAATTAAAACAATTTATTCACGGGAAATTCAAATTGGCGGAAAACTACATGATTATAAAAAAAAGTCAACTTGCCGAATAAAAATACATATACAAACACAATGGAACTGTAGTATGCAGCAATAGTTCCCAGTATGTTCATAATCTAAATATCCAAATGATGGGCTATATTATTTTCAAAAAAATAAAAAAAAATGATGAAACTTCAGAAATATTCTTGTTATTGCTCACATTAGTGGTTCTATTATTATTATTTGTAAAATTGTGTTAATAAAACATTAGCAAAATGGATTCAAATCAAGATGTAATAATTGATTGTTTTAAATCATAAAATCAAATTATAGATGATTTTTACCTCTGTTCTTGTTCTACAATTTCGTAAAAGTCGTGTGGGCCGATCCTTACAGTCACATAATACATACTGGGAGAGTTTATAGGAACAGCCTCTGTGGTTATTAATCAATAACACAAATAACATCAGCATTAAAAAAGGTTAAGATGCACATTATGACTTTTGAAACAAATATTCTTACGTATATTTGATTCAATGTAAGATTGCTGATTGTAGGATGATAAGAATCCAATATAAGCAAAAGCCGTTTTAATCTGTGTGTTTCTGATCTTTCTTACGAATCCCAGCCTGTATACCTATTGATTTTTTAATAATAATTTTTTAACAATTTGGAAATTCATCCTCTTTCTAAAATATGATCTCAGTAATACATACATAATTTTTCGATAAAGCATACTTATTCATGCTGAAAAGTGATGCTACAAATCACAGGTAAAAAATTAAATTTCTAAAATGCGCAGTTTTAGTTAAATAATGATCAAACTTTTGATAAACGGTATTATTAAATTTGCTTTTTCTTACCAATGAATGTATCGGAAGATTCTCTACTTTGAGCATCGTCCTGTTCATTTTCTATTTATCCACTGCCATATTATTATATAAATATAAAAAAAATTATCCATTAACTTTATGAAAAACTTACCTGAATCATATGCAGTCATTCTAATTGTAGTTTTCTGTGAGGTCTCGTTCAGGACAATAGCAGTCGGATCTATGATACTCATGTAAAGAAAAATAAATCTTGGTAGCCCTTTTTCATCATCATCACGTTTGGACAAATTTAAGCTACCATTTGGTGAGAATGTACCAATGAAAGGAAAATTGACATCACTAGTCTTTTTCGTTTGGGTAATGTATTGATCACATTTGTCTATTTTTGCTTTTGAATATTTTGAGTCATATATTAATTAATATTCATAGATAATATGAAATAAGAATAAAACAACTATAAGTTATCTAAACAGCAAAAGAAAGGAAGCAATTGAGGAAATTAATAAATTATTTCAACAAAAAAACTCTGCTTACTTCCATTGGTATTGTAATATAACACGCAAGTCATGTTGAAATCTACACCAAAACCCAAATGGACAGCTGCATCGATTTTTAGTTTTGGTATTTTTGGTATTAGAAAACGTGTCGCCTGACTTTTGTAATACTAATACCAAAAAATATTTTTTTACCTGGAGCCTGTGGATTATCCTTTGGTTTAAAAGTGGTACTGGTAACAGGCTGTTCATTGACCATCTTTATGGTTAACACGGTAAATGAACCTACCAATGTCAATAATGATATAATGATAATAAAGCGTCGAAAATATAAGATCGATTCTGCTTCAGTTCTTCGCGGTCTTTTTATTAAGTCGTGCCACATGTTATTATTCTTAATTTACTTTTTTTTTTTTTAATAATATTACAAATAAAACTTTTTCTTTAATTTATAGATTACAGAAAATAAATAAATAATAATAAATAAATAAATAAATCAGAAAAAACTCCATTTAAATAAAAATTTCAAAGGGAAGAATTATTGTTTAAGTAAAACAACCAAATCAAGAAAAATATTTTACTTTATTTTTCTTCCATACAATAGTTATTAATCTTAGTTAAGATGGAAAATAAAAGAAATTGTAATAAAGCCAAAACTGGTCAAAGTCCACCTACTCCTGCTCCAGCAAAAAAAAGAAAATTGCCAGATCCTCTTCTCCTTCTGGTCCAGTCTGCCCTCAAGAAGACTACTACTTGATCACCTGTATTAACTGCAATCAAACATTTGTTTATACATTAACAAACGAACATAATAATGCTAATCATTTTTTTGGGCAAATCTTTGCTCATAAAGACAGTAAATCTTTTATCTGTAATTTGAATTGTTCATTCAATAAGCCAACTGAATTTTCTCCCTCCCCATTCAACTCCTAAACTCACTATTAATACATCTATGGAAATTATGGATAAAATCTATCTCTTCTGACAATACAATCTCTTCCCAAACCATCTCGCCAACCTCTTCACAACTCAAAATTCCTTTCATCAAATGTTACACTTAAATATTGTGCATGCTGCACCAAATGTTGCACTTAATGAGCAATATCGTTACATTGATTCAGTCTGCACCTATCAATCTACACAAACAAATGTCGTATAGAATTTGCCATAAAATACAGAAGACAAAATTGTAACGAAGTCATTTTTCCGATGAAACTACATTAGAAATACTTAAAAGTATTTTATAAACCTGGTAGTCACCTTTACACAAGGATATGGTGAAACATCCATACAAAATTCATGCCTGGGGTGCCTTTTCTGTAAAAAGTCCAATTGGTTTTTTCTTTTTACTGATATATGGGTGATACCGAAAGATTTTTACTGAAAATATATTGGAAATGAAAACAATGTCATGGAAAACCGTTGGATCTTTCAACAAGATAACGACCCTGAGCATACGGCTAGGAATACTAAAAAACTTCTTGCACTACACCGTCCAAAAACGTTGGATTGGCCATCAAATAGCCCAGATCTCAATCCAAAGGGACGTGTTAAAAAGCAAGTCAATAAAGTGTTAATTAATAAAAAAGCAGTTGTTCGTGAAATAATTTAGAAAGAATGGAAGGGAGACAAAAACTTTTTTTTAATTTAATTCGTAGTACGCCGTCACTATTAAATGAAGTAATTGAGAAAAATGACCTGTTGTACGTGAAAATGAAATTATGTGAATCCGCAATTCACATATGTGAAATTCAAATTTACATGTATGAAATTCAAATTAGCCAATTAGAATTTCACCCCACTCCATAATATTTCAATTTCACATACAACATGCCTATAAATTTTCATGCACAATTAATAAAAATTTCATTCCAAAAACTTTTCGTCACTGATAATGATTGAACCTTTGACATGTATAAATAATGTTGTAATTTTCTTAACTTCATATATCATTAAAACATCGTAGCATTAATTTACATCATTAACATCATCATTTAATAAATAACAAACTGTTCTTATCCTTGTCCTTAGGTTGTCTTCGAAATTAAAAAAAAGAATCATGTGCAGATAAATAAATATATGCTAGAGTGAAAGAAACCAGTAAAACAAAAAAACAGGTTTAAATTCTAATTAGCGCTATCAGAAAGTAAAAAGAAGGTTCGGAAAAAAAAATCAAGCAATATGATGTTTATTTTTTCAATGATATGACTTTTAACTTCGACAACCCATCTTGTATCTCTTGATGGGTGTTGTTGTGCAATGGTTGCTTCATAATTATCATCTACCAATTCTATTCAAAATTTTAATATTAATTTGACATTAATATCAAATAATAAATATCAATAATATATGAAAATGAACTTACACATAGGATTATTAATTTTGAAACGTCATCTACCAAGGTTTCTGGTCCAAACTATTTTTAAAAAAAAAGTAGTTTTGACAATAGTATGGGCTTCTTGATATTTTTTATGAGAATGTACATGAATGACTATATGAATCAATTAATTTTTTCCCAATGTGTTTTGCAAATTTCAGCTACTAAAAGAGGTGGTTTGACCAGAACCTTAGTTACTAATAGATGATGGTAAAGTTACTTCAAAGATTTTTTCAAATATATAAAATTCTGGAGTAAGAATTTGCATAACATACACTGTTATCTTCAATTCTATTTATTTAGTTAGGTTAGCTTTAATGTATGTATATAATGTATTAATTATTACTTACAATATCAAATATTTGATCAAATGTCCATTCTTCTTTATTTAATATGTTGCAAGTTTCTGCAAATTGATCGTGCAAAAGAATTGTGATTTGTAGAGTCATTAATCTTTTTCCTTAAATCTTCATTACTGTAAAGTCTCGAAAGATAGCATCCCCTTTTTACAATTGTGTAATGAATGATTTCAATTGTAAAGGTTGCTATGTTCAACAACCATTTCTCTCTTTTGTATGTTTACATTATTACTCCTTTACTCAAAGGGAGAGTTAATAATAAGTATCAATTTTTTTATAAAAACGTGGAAAAATTATAGATAAATATTAATCAAAAATAATTACAATCCCAATTCCATAGAGCATATCTTTTGCTTCTAAATATTATTGTAAATAATTAGCCATGTACAAGAGATCCTATATGTAATTCTGGACAAGTTAGATTAAAATAGTCATCATTCAACAAAAAAGGTTTATGCTAAAAAAAAGTTTTTTTAATTGAATAAATGATTGATCTTTTTAGATTAATTAAAACTTATAAAAAATCTTAAAACAACATTGCAATTATGTCAAATGTATTGTAATTGATATAGTTTTCATACTTAATATGCTATTCTTGCACATTTTATTGTTTTGATATTGTGCAAATATCTCTAAAATAATAAAATATTATCTGTAACTTTTGTACAACTTTAATTTGTTATCTTTAGGTTGTCTTTCTGGATCAGATAAATTAATGATACCATTTTCATATAAAAAAATCAATAGTCTTAAAGTCACCAATTATTACAAAATAATCATAAATAAAACATTGCCACTTCTCTGCACCAAACATTTGTTTTTGCTAATTCCTATATTGGCACACATTATTAAATTATTACTATAAAGAGGAAATTCTCATATAAATTAATTAATTAAAAATAATGACATACATTATTAAACTTGGACCCAAAGACCAGAATTTTTTTTAAAAAGTCAACAAAGTCTAATTATGTGAAATCAAACATTCTGATCTTGTAAGTTCGCATCATTATTAGTAGTAGTTGATGATGAGCTATAGATAGGATTTTTGGTGTTGACAGTAACAATATATTATTATTTGTTGGTTTTGATGATGACAACAACAAAGATCTAAGGAATAAATATAAAAGAAAATTTAGAATGACAACAAGTTGTAATGCATCACCACCATCACCATTCTTATTTCAAGTGCATAAACAAATTTTTATATTGTTGCCTAGTGTTGTTCTGAAGACTAGGTGTTATTTGTATATATTTATTTTTTTTTTTATGATGAGATAATGTCACATAATTTTATTAAGAAAATGACTAATGACAGTTGTATTTTCTTTGAATTCATATAGGAAGGGACTAACCACAGTTTAATTGGACTACAGTTCAAATTTCAGTTAAACTGCAATTTGGATTTATTATTATTGCCAATTTTTCCCGCTTATGGGATAATCGTCAATAATCACATGTCCAATCTTTCCTTTCTGAAAATCACGTGTTCGGGCAATTTTTATTGCATTTTTGATTGGGAAATTTTTCTCAAATCTGTTGCTGAGGCACAGTAAGTTGCATTTTTTTAAAGTTACATTTATTTGTTATAAATAAAAAAATTTATGCATAAAATCAATAATTATTATCTGTCAATCATATCAATCATATCCAAATGCAATACAATTTCTTAAATAGGAATAAACACACACTGGTCTTGGGGAAATTCTTGCTCCTAGTAAAAAAATGAATGAAGGTATTTTTTCTTATACATAAAATAACAATTTTAAAAATATGTAGTATTTTTACAACATAATTTAATATTTTGCTTTATAATAAAACAATGCTTAGCTAAATTCTATAAAGGTAAGTAAATATTTTACAACACAAAATAAACATCATCTAAATTAAATAATTTGTTTTTTTTATTTCATAGGGAGTAAGTATTATATTATAATTTAACTTTTACAACATCATCTAATTAAATAATTTGTTTTTTTATTTCATAGAGAGTAAGTATTATATTATAATTTAACTTTTACAACACAAAATAAACATCATAATTTGTTTTTTTATTTCTTTATAATAA
>CAUDNR010000309.1:0-34981 GCA_958430865.1 Entrophospora sp. SA101
AAACGAAAATTGATTGGACAGTGTTTTGTCAATTTCTATATATTTTATTTATTATTATAATAACAGTAATATATATATACATTATATAAATTCGTGTTACATTATTTCAACCAAATACTCGGATTTGCGTCTATCATTGCTTATTTTAGTAAAATTACGATTTCTTGGTTCTTATATGTTTTGCTATCTTTCTTTAAATATCTCGAAATTTTACTAAGCAAAGTGGGTATAGTTCCTAAGCTAAAATTAATCTGTGTGAATAATTACATATAAAAACATTATTAACTCAAAATCGAGATTTTGCTGTTAGGTCCCTTTCTATTTTCCGCGCCCCAATTATCGAAAAGGGATTTGTCAAGTAGCTAAGCAATTGCATTGGTCAGGCATGATACCAAATGTTAAAAACAAAATTTCTAGCATGCCCTTTATTGCTTGAACTAGTTTAGGGCTACTCAATGTTACAAATGCAAATAAATAAAACGCAAAACACGTACATATTCTTTCTACATCAAAATTCCCTAGTCAAAATTTTCATATTTGTATCAACTTTCTTTTGATAGAATTAATTTTTGAATTCCTTGGTTTATGACATTAACAGTAAACATGTTCTTAAGGAAATATTGAATCGTCTTCTAGAAAACTTCAAATCCGTCTTGATCTTAAAAGAAGCTCAATTTACTTGGTTTATGATAAAGGTGAAAATATGTCATATGTATATAATCCAAGAGTGGAAATAAGCTCAATTCTTTTTCTCTTTGGTTAACACTCTTAAAAAGCAGGGCTTATTTAGCGGGGAAAGGTCTGCAATTAATTGATATTTTTAGAGCCAGTTACTTCTACCCCTAACCTTGCATCCATCTGGTCAAATGCCCTACTGGAATAATAATTCAACTGCGACCATTTTGGATGTTGCATCATCAATTAAAAACAAAATAACATTAAATGGTAAGTTATTTGGAATTGGGCTGAGGAAAAGGGCTTATGATTATTTTTTTTTTTTTGGGGGGGAGTGAAATAACCATAGAAAAAGATATGACAAGGTGGAATTTGGAACAATTCACAATTTGACGTCTGAAAAGATGTATGAAATTTTAGGAACAGAAAAAGAGACAATATATTCACTAGAACATTCTTTAAAAAACATATATGATATTTTTAATAGATACTATAATGCAGAAAAAGAGAAACATCAAGTGTTAATAATGATAATTATAGTGACATTTATGATGGAATTGATAATATTGATAGTAACAATAACAATAACAATGTAAATTATTTATCTCGTAGTGATATTTATGGTGAAATTGATAATACTGATAATACCAATACCAATAACAATAATTATTTATTTAGTAATGATACTGTAAATGACAATGTAAGTATTTAACAAACTCTTCTGTTTTGTCAATTATTTATTTTTTACAACAGAACAATTATAATAATATAAATTGGTGTCGGAAGAGGAGGAACGAAGCATCATCATAAGACATTTCAAGGCAATATCAAGGAATTACTAAGCCGGATTTCAGGAGACTTGCATATAGGGAGGTGTGAAATGTATCTCTGGACTAATTTATGAAGAAACCCATAGTGTGTCAAAAGTGTTCCTCGAAAATCTAATTAGTAGCAATAATAATGATGATGATGGTAACAAATAATAATAACAAATATTAATAATAACCTAATTGTCATCTTTAGAATACGGTGACCTATGTAGAACATGCAAAACACATCCTTGTATGTCGGTATGTTGGTTCACAGTGTATCCGTTAGATATACTAGATTATAATTTTTTAATAATGATAAATAAAATGTGTTTAATTATTTAATTATTACAGTTTATGCACTAAAGAAACAAACAGACACAAATATTATTCTTTTTTTGCTAAATTATCATTTAATTATTAATTTATTTTTGATTTTTTTTAACATAAACTAGTTAATCAATTTTATTACATCTATGCTAATAAATAATCAAACATTATCAATGATCATTGCGTAATTTTACATGATTGGTCCGATTATTTTTATATATATATAATATCTAAAAAATGCTGCCATTACTAAAGTTCGATCTTAATGTCTTACACTTACACTTATTGTTTCATTATAATAGCCACCTTTATTGTAATTATTACTGTTGAAGTTGTGGTATGCAACATCTGTTAGGTTGAATTACTTTCTCAGATTACGCAAATAACTTAAACTTCTTTTAGTTCTTTTTTATTGCCTGCGTTTATCTATTGATTGCCTTAATTGCTTACCTCGGTTATCTCGAATTCGAGGATATTATCTGGATTCTGAAAGGCCTTGGAATACTTGATGGTACGTATATTATAGCCAATCATTGTGCTTGTGTAATATAAAATCTTTTAAAATTAACATGCTTAAAGCCAACGGCCACAAAATAGATCTTGACAACTTAGACTTAAACCGTACCTACACGTTTGAAGAATTCGAATTCATCAATGAACAATTAAAGACATATACCTTGGAGATCAATGAGACCCCTGTGGATCTATTCGAGTTCAATAAAGGAAAAATCCTTCCAATGCCCCAAAATCCGATAAGTAAGGAAGCCGTGGTTTGTGAAATTTCTAGTCAACTTCGCAATTGGAATGTGCAGACTCGTGAAAATGGAATTATCACTACATCTCAGGGTGGATTTGATTTCAACATTTCTGGCCAACGGGCAATTCGTGCACCTGATGTTGCATTTATCCCAAAGAATATTTACCGTTCACTTAATCATCAACAACAATGGACCTTCAAGGGTCAGCAGCCATTTACGCTCACCTGCGTTGTAGAGGTCGCAGTTACTCAAGAAGGATACCAAGAATTCAATGATTTAGATCAAAAATTCAGGGAAGTTTACTTTGCAACGGGCTCGTCAGTTGAGCTTGGTTGGTTAGTGGACCCACAAAATAAGCAGATATATATTTACAGACGGAGGGCTAATAGGGTTGTTTATCGAACTTCACATGGCTGGAATAATGTAAATGGTGGCAATGTTTTGCCAGGATTCACACTTGAAGTAGAGAAAATTGATGATGCAATTTCACAGGTAAGTTTTATTACTTTCTATGTTGTAATTTATTAATTTTTGTTATTTTTGTTATAAGTTCATGTATTTCATGATTAGAAATCCTCGGAATCATCATCATCAGAAAGTGATGAAACAATTAACTGTCTTAAATGCGGTGCAACTTTCTCAAATGATTACACTTTCATGAAACACTAGGAAGATAATCATGCTCGTAAATGGCGTAAAAAAGAGCGAAATGATTAAATTTATGTATTTATCTTATTATGAGAGTAGAATTATAAAATATTAATAATGTGCAGAAATTTATTTTGTACGAACAGATGTGAATATGTTTCTTAGTCTAACTGTTAATTAAAAGCTTTTGCAAATTAATAAATATATTGAATTTTATGATCAAATCTCTCATATATGCGTCTCTGAGGTAAAATTACGATTAATAATATGTGATCGCCAAATCTTCTGTTTTTATGTATATATTAACATCACACAAAATGATCAAGAAACAAAATAATCAAAGTACCAGCTTTTGGGGAACATCTTTAATTAGTGTAAAAGACTAAAAGACATTATGATTATTGATATTATGTGTTGTGGTTGATATTTCCTTGCTTAACACAAATAAATGAGAAATTTTCCATGTCGCTGTCTCTTATTAGTATAAAAAGGCAACGTGAGCTTTTGCATGCCGTGATATTAAATCTTTGATCTCGCGTAGCACGTTAACATTAAAGTTAAGTTGGGATTGGATTGCGTCTTCTTCGTCGTAAAGAGCAAAAAAATCACATCAGTTGGGTCAAGACAATAGTCTATTTTATTAAATTTGAATCATTATAAATAGGATATTCAAAAAAATTTTTGTTTAACAATTGATTGCTGCGTCGGATTATCACATCGTGAAATTATTTTTATTTTGGTAAAGATCAGTGATGTGAATTTTATATTTTGGACACAAATACAAATAATATTGATTTATAACACAAATGGACCTACAACAACAACCTATTAACGAAAAAGCTAACACTTCTCCACCTGTTATTGACATTAATGAAATTGGATGGATATTCGTACAAGAGTATTATACTTTCTTACATAAACAACCAAATCGTCTTCATTGCTTTTATGGAAAAAATTCTCATTTTAACCATGGTGTTGAAGGTGAAATAGTAAAAACCTTGATCGGTGATAAGGTTAGTTAATGTTAATATGCTTAAAAAAAATATTGTTAAAATCCATACATTCGGGCATAAATTATAACCAATAGTAACCAATATTTATATATTGATATTAAATATTAAAAAAATTTTTTTTTTATTTTTTTGACTTACAAGGAAATCAAAGAAAAAATTAAATCATTGAATTTTGAAAAATGTAGAGTTGCTGTGACAAGTGTGGACTGTCAAGCATCAAAAGATAATGGAATAATCATTCAAGTATTGGGCATGATGAGTAATCATGACGAACCATCTAGAAAATTTGCACAAACATTTTTTCTTGCCACGCAACCGAATGGTTATTTTGTTTTGAATGATATTATAAGATTCTTACTTGATGATGATGATAATAATGATGACGATGGTGATGAAAGTGATGGTGTTCATGATCATGATAATGATATTTGTACGGAAGTTAAAAGCCCGGATTTACAAAATGCCATCAAAAACGATTCTTCTCCAACATCTCATAATGGAACTTTGGTCAAACAAATAAATAATGAATCAGAATCAATTAATCAATCCAACGTCTTGGAATCTGTGCCTTGCACTCATCATGAAAATGATCAATCATCTGCAGGAGGTTCAGCTGCTCAAATTATCACTAATACACAAACCATTGCCAAAACTCAAACATCTCCTGTACCCAGTAATGTTCAAAAAAGCACATCATCATCAACACCACCACAATCATCAACACAACTACAATCATCAACACCACCAAAATCACCACCACCACCACCACCATCGAAATCACCGCCACCGCCGCCAAAATCACCACCGCCGCCAAAATCACCACCACCACCACCACCACCATCACCACCATCCAACAAAAACCAATATCCATCAGTTGTAAATGATAAACCTATTCCTATTCAACAATCCACTTCACTTCAAAACCATCATGTTGTTGCTAATACTCCCATTCAATCAACAGCCAATAGTCAATCCACACAAACTAAATTACCTCTAGTAAACGTTAATAAGTCACCAAAATTGTTGCCCCAAGATATTAGTCAAACTATTAGCAAAGTTGATGACGAACAATTAACTACTACTGACACTATAAATGAACCCGAACCTGCATTAGAAAATGAAATTACAACAAATGGTGTAGATAAAGCTCAAAAGACCAACAATGAACAAGTTAAAAACACTATTCAAGAACCTGTTAAAAAACTTACTTCAATTGTTACCACCAAACCTAATAACGATGGCAATAATAATAATAATAACACCCAATCATTAAATAAATCTACTCCTCCAGTAAAGACATGGGCAAATTTAGCTGCAAATAATGCTGATAAATGGAATAATGAAGCTTTGTTAGACCCTAAAGGACATGTGACAACTGTTACTACTCCTATAGTAAAAAATCAAAGAAACTCATTACAGCAACAAAAACGTGATAATCATGATAGTCATGATCGTTCTCAAGATGGACAAAGAATTGGTGTTCGTCGTGTCAGTGGTAAATGAAATGTGTTACTAATAAAATGTTATTTTGTCATTGCATACACAATTATTTAATTAACTTATTAACCTATTGACTAATTAATTTAATGAATAAATACTAGAAACAGGATTTTCCATCTATGTCAAAGGTGTTAAACCTGGTATGACTTATGATTTATTGAAGGGTAAATTTTCAAAATTTGGTAATGTTAAACATCTTGACGTTGTTCCTACAAGAGTAAGTACTAACTTTATAATTAATTAAAAAAAAAACTTTTTTGATAATAATAATAATCAATCAACGTTTACTAATTAAATTTATTAATGATGGACAGAATTGTGCATTTGTAGAATATTCTTCATCAGAAGCATATCAGTATGCCCTCAATGCAAAATCTATTGAGGTGAATAATGTCACTCTTTATATTGAAGAACGTCGACCCCCTCGACGCAATAATTATAATAATAAAGGTGTTCAACAACATAATAGAAATTATTAATTATTCTGGCATTTATTTATTTATATAATAAATATATAAAATATTGTATATATTCAGCAAAAATCGAAATAAAGAGCAATGAAATCATTACTATTGTTTCCTTCTTGTTTAGGTGAGGTCTAACTTGATTAATTTGATATTAAAAGAAAGAGATTAAGATTAATTGCCTTACTGTTTGGAGTTTGTTCTTAATCTCAATTGAAAATAAAAAATACATTTAATAATCTCTTCTAAATACCAAATTTTCATATCTAAATAGAAACATGTAATGCTATTTTCCATCTATTTGGTAATAATTGTTCAATTATTTCATTCCATTTACTAATAAAAACTCCAGTAAAACTAATTAAAATAGAGATTTTGCATTCCCAATCCTCCACTTTGTAACAAATAATATTTGATTTAACCCATATTTGTTTTAAGATATTAAGAACATGCAAGGAAAATAACGAGTTTTGAACACAACGGATGCTGATTATTAACAAGAGAAAATATTGATATTTTCTCCTTATGGGAAGATTATCCTCAAATAGGTCAAGCAACTTGAATGTCTGTTATTTTCGACCCTTTGGTTCGTGAGTGATTTTTGTCTATTTGTATGATCATAGAAAGGAGCTAAAGTCGCATTAAAATCATCTGCAATAATTATGGGATTGTCATCTTTTTGCTTTGTTATACCACTCAGTCATAATAATGCTCTAAACCTTGTTAAGTTCTATAAAAAAGTAATAATATTAAATCCAAACCTTTTTAAGTGTCACGACTCGTTAACATTTCTTTTGCATTTCTTCTATTGAGTACTGCATATGGTTGTTGGTGTTATGGTTTTTTATTGTGGTTGTAGGTTTTTTCTTGAGATTATGTTAGGTTAAAAAAGTGATCGATTTAAAATACAGGCAGGATGATTGGCATTCTAGTCGATATAATTTTGAGCAAAATGTTGGAAATGTTGTGATTATAATGGTATTTTATCCCTTCTATCATTTGCAGAAGACGCATTATACAAGTGGATTGTACAAAATATAGAACTATTTACAGGTGACACACTACTCCTCTATAATAGGCAATATGATAATATGAAAATGGTCAGCTAATTTTTCTAAATTTTGGGTGAAAGAAAGAGATCAACCACTTTCCACCAATCTCGGCAACCACTTTGAGTTTGATGATAGCTACCTATTCAAAAGTCTTAAAACCTTTCCAGGATCAGGAAAATTGGTGACCCTTCACATAAAAAGGATAGTCTCGACCAAAACTTATTATTGCCTTCGCCTCAAAACCTCCTTCTCCAACCAAATATTTTGTTCTAGTGAGAGTGAATAACTTGGTGGATCTAGAGTCTTTTATAGCTAAATCAACATTCTTCCAATATATATCTTTACTTATACTAGGTCCAATCACGCTCAGGAATTGACTATTGTTTTTCACGTAAGAATTCGCTTACATGAAAACATTGTCCTTGACCTGGTCTTAATGGTTGTTCATTTTCACCCAAAATTGTTTTAACCGCGAAATATAAAGTAACCAAAATGTAGATTTTTCCCAGGCTTAAAGATAGTAACCTGACTTCATTTGTATTATTTTCTTCAAACATAGTTATCAATTTCTTCCAAAAAGTATTTTTTACTATCTTACTACATCAGATCGCTCACGTTCATCAATACATATGCCTCTATTATATTTTTGCCTTCCGATCCCTTTTTTTTAAAACAATGTCTTCCAGTTGTCTCTCTGAATTGTTTTTTGTTTTACATATCGGTCAATGAAAGGTTTTTTCTGATTAAATATAATCAATTAGTCACTGAATTTTAAGAGCAAAATTACATCATTTAAAAATATTAATTATTTACCCCACGCTTTTTGAATATCTTAATCTAGCGTCTAAAAATAAATTGATGATCAAATATCTTAAACATTAGTTTGTGTTCATGTATTGATAATCAATTTATTATTTATATATTTATATAAATATATTGAATTAATTTTATAACAATGACGTGTAATAAAACCACTACTAAAATTTTGATTGGGACTACGGGTAGCGTTGCAAGTATTAAACTGCCATTACTTGTAAAATCTTTATTGGAGGTTATATTATTATTATTATTATTATTATTATTATTATTATTATTATTATTATTATTATTATTATTACGAATAATGTCATTTTAAATTGTTAGGAATTAATTATTTTCAATTTTCAATTTCAATAGTTTGAAAATGTAGAATTAAAAATCATTTCTACTGATAGAGCTTTACATTTTTTTGATAAAGAAGCAATAAAGAAAGATTATGGAATACAAGTCACAACGGATGAAGACGAATGGAAGGTAGAGATTAAAATTAATTAACTTATTATATGAATAAATAAATAAAAATAATCAATATTATTTATACAAATAAGACTTGGGATAAAATTTCAGATCCGGTTTTACACATTGAGGTAAAATATAATATTATTTATATATATTTTAACCTTACAAAATATTTTTTTATTAACAAATCAAAAATAAATTTCAAATTTACAAAAAGTATCGAAATTGGGCAGATGTTTTTTTAATTGCACCATTGGATGCTAATACACTTGCAAAAATAGCAAATGGATTATGCGATAATTTACTTGTTAGTGGATCATTTTCTTTCATTAATATATAGCAACAATAATATTTAACGTATATAACATTTATAATAAAACTACCAATTTATTTAGACTTGTATATTAAGGGCATGGGAATTGGGAAAACCGGTGATAGTATGTCCAGCAATGAATACTCATATGTGGAATAATCAATTTACTGCACAGCATTTATCGATTCTAAAGAAACAATTAAATTTTGACATTATTCAACCAATTAGTAAAACTTTGGCTTGTGGAGACACAGGTTAGGATTTAAATCCAAAGTAAATAAATACATTACATATTATACATTTGTGTATTTATATAAATATATTATTTAGGTGTTGGAGCAATGGTTGAAGTTTATACGATAGTTGAATATATTCAAAATAAATTGCTTTTAATACGAAAGTCTGAAAATAAAGATTGAATTCCTCATTAAATAATATTTTATTATGTGATCGACATGCGCTTAATTTCATCTTGATTAGATTTTATTAAAACAAAAAATGTCAATATATGTTTTAGGAAGATGTGGAATGCTAAACAGATATTTAATTAGCCCTTACATAAAAACGCCAACATTACATTTATTTGAAACTTTCCAACAAAATAAAAAAATTTTTAAACAAAAAATTTTTTATTCTCAATTTTCGGCATTATCTTCCAATGGTAACAATTAATGTCATTATACGTAAATAATGAATATATTTATATTTATATACATTGATTTGAAATTAGGAGAAGTTCCAATAAGAACGCATACTTGTGGTGAGTTACGAATTGTTAATGTTGGACAGCATGTTGTGTTAAATGGATGGGCTCAGAAAATCCAGTAAGTAATTATATAATGATAGTTTTTTTAATTAAAAAATAAACAAAAAACAATTTATAATAAATTTATATAGTAAGTTATCACCTGGACTGATATTCCTACCTATCCGTGATTCTCATGGTATAACACAACTTGTATTAAGAAACGAGAACTTGTCTAATAATAAAAAACCCGATTTGCTTGAAAAATTATCCAACTTATCCATCGAAAGCGTTATTTCTATACAAGGCATGGTTATGGGGCGACCTAAAGAAACTATAAATAAAGTAATCTTATTGATTTTAAATAATAATATATCATCACTATCACTATCACTATTAAAATAAAAACTTTTAAATATTAGAATATGGAAACTGGAGAAATTGAAGTGGAAATTAATGATTTAGTTTGCTTAAACCCTGCAATCAAATTACCATTTTTTGTTTCAGATAAATTGGTATAAATGATTTATTAAATAATTTATTTAGTTATTAAAGAATTAAAATAAACAACTTAATTTTTATAATTCTTAGCCTAATGAAGAAGTCAGATTCAAACATAGATTCGTTGATTTAAGAAGTGAACTTCTCCAGAAAAATCTTCGTAAACGCTCTTTAACATCATCAATTATTCGTGACTTTCTTAAAAGTGAAGGTATATAACACTTTCCAATGTTTATTATAATGTAATTCACATTATTAAAAAATTATTTTTATCGTTAGGATTTCTCGAGGTAGAAACACCCATATTATTCAAATCAACTCCAGAAGGTGCACGAGAATTTATTGTACCAACAAGAACAAAAGGGTCATTTTACGCTTTAACACAAAGCCCACAACAAGTTTGTCCATTTTATATGTTTATATATTCTTTTTTATATTTAATCGTTTGGAGTTTACCTGTAGTTAAAATAGATTTGTTTGACTCATCAAGTACAAACAATTACTTATGGCAGGAGGAATTGACAAATATTTTCAATTTGCAAAATGTTTTCGTGATGAGGATTTAAGAACTGATCGTCAACCAGAATTTACTCAAGTGGGAGACTTTTTTATTTTTCTTATTTTAAAAATTGTTGTTTATGCTTTTAAATTAATCAATTTAATTGTTTATTTAGATTGATTTGGAAATATCATTCATTTCAATGTCTGGTATCAAATCACTAATCGAGAAATTGTTGGTTAAAATATGGAAGGATGCTTTAAACATTGATTTAAATCCATTTCCTACGATTTCTTATGAAAAAGCTATGTCTAAAGTAATCAATCAATACATCTTCCATTTTTTAATATTAATCAAATCATAGAACAATAATAACAATATAACAATAAATCCTATTGTTTAGTATGGTTCTGATAAGCCAGATACACGATATGAAATGGAGGTAATTAATTAAAAGTTACATTTATTAATTATTAATTATTTATTATTATTAAAAATTATATTTGGTTTCCAGATTAAAAATATATCTCAACATTTATCTGATATTTTGGGAAATTCTTCAGAAATTATTGAATGTCTTGTCATTAAAAAGAGTGATAATTCCATTCTAAGTCAAATCAAACACCTAATTTCATCTCATAATGATCAAGAAATTAAGTTGTCAAGTGATGTATGGTATAAATACGCTTAACGTTAATCTCATCTATTTGTGTATTCACACATATTTTATTTAATTTTGAAAGTGTTTAATAATCACGCACATGCGTGCATACACATACTTTTTAGAACATTGATCTACTCAAAATTACACCAAAAAATCTAGATTCATGGTTATCTAAATCAAAAATTATACAAAAGTCATCTTTAATAAAATCATCTCAAGACATATTAACAAATGTATTAAATGTCGAAGTTGGTGATTTGATTGTCTTAAATATAAGAAACAAATTTTCTTCAGTAAGATAAATTTTTAGTGTATTTTCTTTGAATTTTTCTAAATAATAATAATGATTATTATTTTAGGGAAGTTGGACACCTTTAGGTCGTATTCGGGTTATAGCAGCAAAACTTTTACAATCAAAAGGTATTAAATTAAAAAATATTTTTATTTATTTTTATTTTTATATGTTTAAATAAGAAAATTATGACTTTTTTATGTAGGATTAATGAAAATTGACGGTTCACAATATAACTTTTTATGGGTTGATTCATTCCCATTATTTACCAATGATGATGATACTGGGCGTTTAATATCGAATCATCATCCATTCACTGCACTAATGCCAGAAGATATCGATTTACTTGATAAAAATCCTGAAAAAGTAAAAATATTCTTGATGATTTTTTAAAAAATCAAAAATTTTATTTAACCTATTATTTAATAGGTTCGTGGCCAGCATTATGATTTGGTGTTGAATGGTGTTGAAATAGGTGGTGGTTCTATTCGTATACACTCTCCAATTTTACAAGATAAAATATTTAATGATATTTTAAAGGTATAATATGATATAAATGAATGACAAATGTTTTTAAAAAATTCAACGATCCTGACATATATCATTGTGCTCATTTAGTTAAATCAAGAGGAAAAAGAAAGTTTTAGTCATTTAATAGCTGCTTTGGGATCTGGATGTCCGCCGCATGGTGGTATTGCATTAGGTTTGTTTGTTACTAGTGAATATATTTTTTATAATATACACACCAACTAAAACAAATAAGCAATTATTAGGATTTGACCGTCTCATGGCAATTATTTGTAATACCGACTCTATTAGGAATGTTATGGCATTTCCAAAAACTACATCTGGAAACGACTTGACTGTATCAAGTCCCTCAAAAATTTCAAATGAAAAATTACTGGAATATGGCATTCAATTGATTGATTAATTGATTGATTGATTGGTTTTAATTACTAATTATAATAAATTATTACAAGATGATAATATTAATGAAATGGTTTACCACCACAACTAGTTTTTTGTTGATAAAAATTTTCTAATTTGCGGATCGATCATCTTAATTTTTTTTTAATTCACAAAATCGGATTCGAATAGAAAGTCATGTTACAAATTTAGATGCGCACATTTTTGAACATTACGGCAAGTATTGCAAACTGATCCGTCGTCTGATTTTAACTCGATCAATGATATAATTGGAATCGTGATATCAACTAGTATATTAATATATATGGTTAGATAGCATACACTCGCACACATGATTAAAAATTGGAAGCCTGATGTGGGCAAACTTTATTCAATGAAAATTAGAAATACTATAATATTATCTTTCCAACTCTATTCCAAAGAGGAAATAAATCTATTCCGCATGGAAACAACAAAATATAACAAATATTTATTTTTGCCAACCATATCTTTAGTGTGGCTACTTTGATGTAATGTTTTTGTGAAATTGTCATTTGAAAAAGTCCAACATTCGGAATCAAAGAATCAACATAGGCAATATTTTCATAAGCTAGTTGAAAGTAATACTCCACCAAGTTACGAGTATGAAATGTTCCCTCTTTACGCAAAATATTATGCACATACTTTTCAAATAGTTTCCCATGAAGTAAACCTAATCAACCATCTCATGAGGCAGAAAGGAATGTAACAAGTCCTCATTTTTTTTGAAAGTTCAAAATGTTCTGCAACTTTCTCAACTACATAGGCGGAGGCGAATATTATGGTTGTGGAACAATAATCAATGGTGATAATATGGAGGATTCAATGACTAATATAATCAGGGCTATCAATTCCTCCAATACTCTGTATACATTTTTTCAGGTTGTTAGTAACAATTGCATTTTCAAGAGAATTTTCTGATGTCTCATTCTTTTCCAATACAAATCTTGGTATTTCACCCCATCTATCAAATTGACTCAACATTTCATTTTCTTCTATATGTGGAAACATGACATCTTTGCAATAATAAATCTCATTTAAACTTCAGATTAACATGTATCGCATTGTTGTGTATGGAAGCTCCTTGTAATAATGTGGATTTGGTGATGAGACAAAAGGTTCCTTGATATCTAGATACCGTGTAGTCTCTTTGTTCAAAATATGCCCTAAATTTCCAATTCAACCATGCTGTTATTGAAAATGATGAATTTATCATGATCGTGACTGTCTAGTAACATTGTTTCTCCAATTTTTACTAACTCATACAGTACATAGAAAAGGAAATAACTTTTTCCAATTCCGGGGTTTCCTGTAATTACAAAGCGGTAATGCTTGCCACTATCAATTAATACTTTAATCTCTTTGAAAATATCTGTAAAGCTTTCCGAATAAAATCTTTGAGGGATTATCTCAGTCACCAAGAAATACACCAGACACAAGAGAAAGAATATCATCAACAATGTTAATAATCGAAAGGGTATTCCAGAAATTCGACAGATTCTCAATTAATGATCTATTTCTTTATGAATTGCAATTGAAAAACGATTAATGATTGGATCGGATTAATTATTGGGTATTCAGTGGCCTGTTTCAGTAACGCATTTTTCCATTTACATCTGAGATGGATTTTTCACTGTACTTTATATTATTAAAACTAGGTGAAAAAACTCCAACACTCACAAGGTTAATGATTCTAATACTCCTGAGACTAATAATTCTAATGCCTCTAGAAACATCATTCCAACACCATCTAATCCAAGACCTAATCAAAGATTAATCATTAATGCAGGAATAGGAGAAACAAATGTGGTAAGTAAATCTTGCTGAAGTTAAAAAGACAATTAAGTACACATGTATCATATATTAATGGTATCTCTTTAGTACATATAAATAATAATTTCAATTTATCAAACTATATGCACACTGTGTGGTTAATTTAGATAATCCCAAAGAAGAAGGTTTTCTTGCAAATAAATCCCTTTATTATGTTTCTAGGGAATATGCACAATATTGTTTAGATAATGATGATTATGATCATTTGCCTCATGAAGTAGCACAGGAAATTCTAGATCAAAATTAATGAATATATTTTTATTTGTATTTACATCATATAACCATGATGTATATTTATTTATTTGTGTGTTGCCATTCCGGTGACATTTTTATATCAACAAAGTGAGGTCCTTTTAGTTCGCCATTTTTTATTTAACATGATTGTGTGAATGTATAGGAAAATTAATCTCATCTTGCAATTTTCAATAATGGAAGACATTGTTTGAATTGTATGTCAATATACAGATAACCCAAAAAAAAGTAACATCTAAGGTTAAGTATTTGCGGAAGCGGAATGTGCAACTATATGTCTAATAAAAAATAATCACATGCATTGTTTAACTCCTATATCAAAGTTATTTTCCAAGAACAGTTTTATTTTTCATTAAAAAGCACAAATAAATTTGTGGATAATAGTGGAGGTGGATATTAATTTATAACTTTAATCCAACATTGTCGTGAACTAAAGATATAACTAAAATTTTACTTATCCAATTGAAATAGGTCGTCTACATACGAAAGCCGTGATGGCCTCTGTCCAGATCTTGCTGTGTCAAAGGATTCAATAACATTCCGAATCAACAACTAAATTCATAAATAACACGTAAGATTAAAGGAAGTTAAATGTCACAACAAATAATCAATATTAATACATACCGCCCATTTCATTACACATTCATAAAAATAAACGAAATCCTTCATTTCAGAAAATTTTCGAGGAAGATTAGCGTTATTGATCTCATTTAATCTATACGCTCCTAAATTAACGTTTAGTTCAAACTTACCAGTACCTTTTTTATAATAAAAACTTTCCAATAAACGAACATACATACCACAATAATCAATATAAAATAAATGTATTCGAAGGCGGAAGCTTCGACCGCCAAATAAATATAATGTCTTAGGAAGTCGTCTTCTGTTCTTAATAGTTTCTTTTACGATCTCCGCAAACATATTATTTAAGTTATTTGTTATTTTTTCTAGATCATCCTTTGCTGTTGGTCTCGTGCCCTCTACATAGATAAGCTGATACTTGTTGGCATCTATTATATATCCCGCGCCATCGGCACGATTTTGAGTTTTATGAACAGTCAGAGCAAATGCATTCTGAAGAGGAAATTGATTCCTTGATGCTCTTTTGCCATAAACTTCAAAGTAAGATGTTTCTCTTTGGACAATAACCTTGCTTATGCTGGCTAAGGTAGGAAAGGTCACCTCAACATTCTCTTCATCATAAATTTTTGTTGTTATTCCAATAGTTCCATTGCATATTTTTTCATCAAATAGCTTATTATTAAGAAACATCACATGTGCACCTTCTTGTAAATACAATTTATGAGGCAAATTTGTTAAGTTTTTGAATTGAGCAATCATTTAATATTCCAAATTCCAGTGTGTCTATGCATTAGAAACCATTGGGTCATTGCATGTTTTGTCAAAAGGAAGATGATTAAAGAATACTGCATTGAAGGATTGAGCTGCTTTTCGAGTGTTGACCACATGTGTGGTATCGTAGAAACTACAAAGGTCAGTTTCTTGGTTAATTTTTGTTTGGATTATTTGCTTGCTTCTAACTGACAAAGTTCCTGTTCTTCTTACCTCTTGAAAGATCCTGTAAAATTCAACATCATTTTTACGATTTACGATTCATACTCTACCACAATTTTTTATATTGACGATGATTTCCTTTGCCACTTCAAAAAGGGCATGGTTGTTAAATAATGAATCAAATTTTCGAATTGTTGCATTTTTCTTCTTCATAATAAGCAACAGGAGAACCTTTTTCAAAAAAAAACTTTTGTTCAATTCCTTCAACAATAATATTTTTTTTCAAATTAAAAATCGTTTTTTAATATTAGAAATAACAATGATCAAAAGATTTATACAATTTTGTGAAACGAAAATTTTCCTTTTCTTTCAAAAATTTCCAGAGAGATAGTATCGTTGCCAATTCTTTCTAAATATTTTCTTTCGTTAAATTAAAAATATGACGCAATAAGAGTGAGGCATCGGCTATCAAAAATTTAAGCTCGCCTACCTCTTTGAATTTGATTAATCTATTATTAACACAACTGGCCTGACAAGAAGACTCATAGGCTGATTTGCAAGCATTTGTAAGTCAAGTTCATGAAGACTTCACCATTAACTCTTTGATCATATATTTATCGATTTTGTTGTTTCTTGCAAAATTCTTTAGTCCTATCTTTACTCCATCCTTTAACTTTTTCTTCTGTCGGGAGATCTACTGTTAGAAGGAAAGATGCTTGAAACGTTACAAGAGGATCGGAATAACTATTAACCCATCGAACTATGTATCAAGATTACTCTCAACTTTTCATTTCACTTTACCGTCCTTCTCAAGAGCCTATACACAAATCATCAACAACAGTCAATACATATGCTAAACAACGCTTCTTCAAAATACTCTCAATATCGAAAAGATCAAATGGGTGTCTCCCTGGTCAGGGAGATTTTACGAAATAATTGGTCATTCGTCATAAGATGTTAACATCCAGCCAAAAACACAAATCACTATTATTATCAAAATCAAAAAAATCTATCTAATATCATATGCTGTAACCAAATCAACACAACCAATATGAATCACTGCAATAACAATATTCTATTACGACGCGTTATAATGGTTTTCCTAACAAAACTTGTCTCATCTGTTTGAACAAATTACTACTAATCACGTATGTTTATTTTCTAAATCCCAGCTGTAAATAATTGCCTGCTCCTTAATATAACAACAGCTCTAATATTTGAATCAACCTCTAAATTGAGAAACAAATAAGCATCAAAAGAATTAAATAAAAAATTATATACAGTTTATTATGTTTAGAAGGTCATGGTCATTCAATTCCACATGAATACTTCAAAAGGAGCATTTACTTTTAAAGTTTCAAATTTATATTATTGACTTTTCAAAATCAAAATTATCAGATCAAGCAAGGGTAATCCATAATATTGATTATAGAGAGAAAGAATAAATATATGATGTTTTTAGTTGGGAAAATTTTAAAATATTACTATTGTTAATTAGCTTTACTCGCATATATTTTTATAGATTCAAGAGAACATTTTTTCTATATTCCCAATATTTAGAGCGAATCTTATCATGTTCTTCAGCCAACAATGTGCAAGTCTAGTAATGAAATTATTTGATTATTTTTAAAAAACCAATAAATTTAAATTATTCTAAAAATTATTAAATTACATATACTAAAAAAAAAAAACCTTAATTCCTTCATCCTTGTCTTTTTCAAATCCAAGTTTTGCACGTCTTTCATAAATATTTACTAAACAACCAAGTGCATGAGGAGAAATATTTTCCTTTTCAATAAGTTCTTTACACAAACTTTCTAAAATGTCTATTTCCTGATTAGATTTTGCAATAACTCTAAAAAAAAGAGATATATATATATTTCTAATATTATAAAAATAAATAAATTTATATGAATGCGAATGAGAATAAGGTTTTTTTTACCCTTTAACATAATTCCAAGGACTTATATTGTTTGGTGTTATTTTAATTTTAGATATTGCATAGCTTTATGAATAATTGACAAAAAAAAATAATTAATAATAATAATAATAACAACAACAAAAATAAAATTTTTAAAGTATGAAAGTTTACATACTTTATTTCACGAGAAATCAAATCATCAGATGGTTCTTTAGGATTATGAAATAAAACAAAGTATCTTTGATTCCATGCAGAATTATTTCTTATATCATTATCTAAAAGCGTGTCCAAATATAATAATTCCTCGTCCCAAAGATTAAATGATTTAATAACCCATTGTCTTTCGATGATACCAATAACAATATATAGTTAAATAATGATAATAATAAATATATCATTCTAGAAGTTATAATATTACCTATAAGTCCATGCATGGTAATTTTTTGCGTCATCTCTTAACACTTCGTTGATGAATGATATTTCCGATGAATTATCCTCAAGCTTTTCAACAATTACATGTCGATGATGCCTTAATATACAAACAAACAAACAAGCATACATACATATATTAAATGACTGATTGCAAAAAAAAAGAAAGTCATATTATGAAATAAATTTTTTCTTTATTACCAAAGTTGATAATTTTTGGGATTTTCAAGTATTTGATTTTTAACATATTCCAGTTCATCATATAAATTGCTATTCAAAGCAAACAAAATTTTTTGACGATAATACCTTTTCAAATAAAATAATAAAAATTTGTTGGTTAAATCTATCTATACACACATATTATATATAAAATAAGGAATTAAAAAATCAAATTTACCAAATGGTATAATGAGCTGGATTGTGTGAAATAATTGCTTCCGTTAACTTTAGAGCCCTTTCACTATATTCTTCTTTTCGAGAAATTGCTCTAAAATAATCCATTATACGAGAGTCTAATTTGAAAAAATAATTATTATTAAGCTAAAACTACATTCATTATATTTTTTAGAAGAAACTTTTATTTTACAATCTGGATCATAATTTATTGGAGCTAATGGATTAGGACCATCGTCTTGCGGAATTGGCTCGACGTCTTCCCATTCTTGTTCATCAAAAGACATTATAAAAAATGTTTGAAATTTTGGTATTGTACAAATTCGATCATCCTTTTAATATTAAGCAGAGCGATCTACATAAATAAAGATTTGCGATAACTGTTGAAATTATAGAAAGGGTAATAATAAGACGATTGCATCAACAACATCATCAACAATGACAAGAGCAGCTTTAAATCATTGGTTTACAAGCTCAAATCGTCTATTATTGGACTTAAGATCTTTGGATGTTCATTACCGTCGCAGAATAATTCCTTCAGCTTGCATACCTGTATCAGATTTGAATTTGTATTGGTTTGAATTGCCACCAAAATCCATTCCATTTGCTGTACTAGAGCCAAGTGATAATAAAGGTGTTGCTAACCAATTACTCAAAGATCATGGATGGAGGATCAATTGGGTGTTTAATGAGGCTGATGATGAAGTGTGGAAATTTGCTAAAGAATTTAATATTCTTGAAATTTGTGAAAATATATTATCATCTCCAACAAATAATAACATTAATAACAATAACTACAGTAGTGGTAATAGTGATTGTAAGATGAAGAAATGGTTTTTATTTCGACCAAATCCTTTTCTAATGAATAATATTGAATTAATAGAACAATCATTAATTGGTGAATCATTTATGTATGATCAACAAAAAAAGGTTTTTAATTGCTTGGATGTTGGATGTGGTAGTGGTAGAGATATTTGTTGGCTTAGTGCAAGGAAATCATCCGGTGTTGATTGGTATGTTACAGGTATGGATGTGTTAACAAGTGCACTTGATCGTGCCAAACTCTTAGCCAAACGAATGGATGTACCACATAAAATTCAAACAATTAATGCTAAAATCTTGAATAATGGAAATATCAAGTTGCTATTACCAATAAGGGAGGATGAAAATAAAGAAATTATTACAAGCGAAAAAGAGCACAAGAAAGAAAGTAATGAAGAAATTCTAAATAAAAGATATGATCTTGTTCTTTGTATAAGATTTCTAAATAGAAATTTTTTTGATAAAATGATAAATCTTGTAAATCCAGGCGGATTCCTATTACTAAGTACATTTGTTGATGATAAGATACATGTATATGAAAGGCCTCATAGCGATGAACATAGATTGAAATTGGGCGAACTCTCAGAAATAGTGAAAAATAAATATCAACACTTTAATATAATCCAAGATAAAATTGAATTTATTGAAGATGGTAGACCTGTTAATTCTTTTCTAGTTAGAAGAAAAAGTGATGATAATAATGTGTTATAGTAATAGTTATATTATATATGACTTTGCAATGCATTTTCATTTCTTACTAATTTATTTTGCATGAATAATTATATTATATAACTTTTCAACTCTTCAAATTATAATATTAATATGCAGAGGATCATTTAATGTTCATTTTTGTAAACCAAAAACAAAAATATGGCTTGTGGTGTTTGAGAAAAAAAATTTTAAAAAATTATATCTATTACGCTTTAATGCTTATATTAACTCATAATTATATATCTAACATGACCACCACCTCTTACTTCTTTAATCTTTTTAAGATGTCTTAGAATGGTAATAATTGCACGTCCAATATTATCTATTTTAAAGTTGATTTTTTTTGTTGTAGTCTTCAGATCTTGTTCAGTGATAAACACCTTACCTATTTATTGATTTATTGATTATATAATTGATAGATTAGAGTATATAAATTTTTAATTGATTGATTGATTACCTTTAGTTTCTTCAATATCAACTTCTTTGTATTCCTAATACATATACATGTATATTAATATAAAGTATATTTGAAATATGATAAAATAATATGAAAAATACCCAATATTTCTTCTTTTCAGTTCTATTCAAATTACTTAATGGAGATTTAAGAATATTGTATTTTTCAAGAAACACTTCATTAAAATCCTTAATTGCTTCATTTATTTTATTGCGTGTGATGCGTTTACTATGAATATATCTTTAATATACAGATATATTTATGTGCAAGTATATATAGAATGTTAGTAAATATTTGCAAATGAATACATTAAGTATGAAGATTTTTCCCAAACACATACTTTGGTAAATTGTCATACTCAGATATGGTAATAAATGATAAAACCGTTGTAGCAGTTGATTTCATTGTTTTTTGAATATTATTATTATTACGTTGCAATGGAGGACCAGTTGTCATTATAAAAGGATTTTCTTCCTCCTTTTTTGTTTCTTCTTCAGACAACTTGATTTGTTGCTGTTGAATTTGATTCTGACTTGGGTAATTTAGGTGAGAATTATTAGAATCGTTATTATTGTAAGGAATTATATCATTGTCGTTGATTAGATCTCCTGGTAAATGTTTTGGCAGATTATTATTTATCCATTCTAAATGTTCATTTTGAATCTTTAATTTAGATTTGATTTCCTTCATGTAATAATATTTTATTATGATTAATCTAATTAGAATTTAATGAACATTTCAGAATATTCATTTCCTGAAATCAATTAAATCATATTAATCGATAATATAGTTAACTTGAGCCTTTTCAATTGCTTCTTTTTCTTCTTTTATAAAAGTTGTCATTTGAGTAACATGTGTCTCAAGCTCACCAATTGTTTCATTTAACTCATGAAGAACATTTTCCAAGTTTCTTGGTGAACCTAAATCATTATAGTTAAATATTTTTAAGACACAATAAATATTATTTTTATGTGATTTACCTTCAATACGAAACATCATATTATCTTTTAAATCATTAATACGATCATTAAAATGTTGTATCATTCCCTCCATGTCTTATTGTAGAAAAAAAAGTTTTGACGCGTTGTGTGATAAAAAAATCGATAACAATAATAAAAATTCAGATTAGGCACGTGATTCAAGCACGTTAAAATTTCCATTTTTTGATGAGTTTGAAGATTATGAGACAAGTTGTTTTCAATGCATTAAAGGTCAAATCATAATTAGGCTCGAATTACAACATCCAGTGATAATCAACAACAAGACCACTCGGGACAATATCTCATTGGAAAACTGGATTCTCCTATGCAGAGGGCTATTACAAGCCTCGTTAACCAAGCCTTCACCATTAACCAAACAAAATCACAACACTCTTCACGAGAGATTCTTCACCAAATTTGACTAATGAGACCAAATTTCTTAAACGAGAATCCATAATCTTAACCCAAAAGAAAAAAAAAGAATGGGAATTTAGAATTCAATGGAATGGTTCTACAATAAAATGAAGCAGATTATAGGAGAAGAGGAGAACAAGAACCAAGAAATTTTTTTTAAAAACACCAATACTATCTTAAACAACTAATTGATCACTCTAAAAACTTCAATTTCTTCTTAAATACAAATCACATCATGAATCAATTAAACACCTACTTCTATGATAATATTAACCACAACAACAATGACATTGATTATCCCTAATGCTAATAGCATTAACATAATCCAAATATCAACATCAATAATACTGATATCAATGATAATAATAATGGTATGGTATAGAACCATTACTATCTAGATTTGTTCCTAACAGATCAGGTGAATGGTTATAAACTTCTACTCCAGATTATTATATCTTATAGATAGTTTATCTCTGTTATTTACAATTAAATTAGGTAAAAAGGCATATCATATATTTAATCAATAAATAAACAATTGCAAAATAGTTAGTTACCAACACTGCTAAAAAAAATTTTTTAATTTTTTAATTTAAATTCTAATTGTTTAATGAGCTTATCTATTTCTATCCCACTTTAAAAAAAATCCAAAACGTAAAAATAAATTATAACCATAATAATAAATAAAAAAACACGGCACTTGATAAATTTCAACATTAATTGTACTATGCAGTATTATCTTGCCTTGGTTGTTTTATCATTTTTGACATACTTCGAGTGATCCTAATATTTTCACTACTTTGCGAATGATATGGTGTTGTAGGTTCAGGAGTTTTAAATATATTTGTTTGATGTATTGGTGGTGGTGTTGATCTAATTTGAATTGATTTTGTTTGTTGTTTACCAGATGGGGTAGTAGATGATGAAGAAGCTTGTGGTATTTCATCTAATTGTTTTTCAGAGAACGGTGAATGATTTGGTAATTGTGGTGAATTATTGTTAACTTTTACAGGGGAAGGTGGTGAAGTGATGATGTTAATATTTTTGGTATTTTTAGGAGTGGTAGAAGCTGTATTGTTTTGAGGAGAAAATAACAATGAAGGTGATGTTGATATTTGTCCATTATTATTATTAAGTGGTGATGATTCAAGAGTTTCACTAATTATAACATTATTTTTATCTATTATAATTGTATCATCCTCATCTATTACATTTTCCACCTCCATTTGATTATCATTTAAATCAATAACTTCATAATTAATTGTTTGATTCTCTGTAAGTTTTTTAATTTCTTCTTTTTGTTGTTTTGGCAAACTATCCCATAGTTTCCTAATAATTTCATTACGTTTTTGAGTATTGATAGAACTGTCAACTATAGTTTCATTAGAGGTTTGTAGTTGATTTAACATGTTATTATATTTGAAAGTGTCAACAAGTTTGTTGTGATTTAAACAATACATCACCAAAAAATCCAATTGAGCATTCTCAATACAATATTTTTGTAGATATTCATATTCAGATTCATCTAATGTTAGATCTAATAGTACATTTAACCTGTCTTTCTTAAGAACAGGGAAAAAACAATAATTTAATATTTTTGTTAAAGCTTTAAAATCTCTTTCATCAAGTTGCTTCTCATTATTGTGTTTTTTCTGAAACATGTAAGCTTGTTTAAGATCAAAGCTAATCAAGATATCTTGCTTAAGATCATTAAATTCTGCTATTGATTCTAATCTTTCACCATTTAATTCTGCATAATTTAAAGTTGTCTGAACGTTTGTATTTTTGAACAAGGTTTCTAATACTTTCATATCAAAATCAACTTTAACAGAAGGATCGGTTAAAAATCGTGAAGCTTCAATGTAATTACCATTATCCAGTAACCAATAACCATCCATTAAGTTCATAAAATTTGGCGGAATTAAATAAGTTGTTGCAAAGTGTTGGTGTTTATCTGAGCGCCAAAATTTTAATAAATAATACACAAGACAGTTTTGCCTTAAAGCATCTATTTCAGTATTAAAATCAATAGCATCAAATAATGCTTTTAATTCATCTTTGTTATGTGGTGGATAAAGATCATTATCAATATTTGCAAATTTAAGTAAAAGATCAATAATTAATTGATTGTCCATATTTGCTCTTCTTTGTAATATCCCATCAATTGTAGCATTATTAAATGGAAAACTACTCAAACCTGATAATGAAGTAGAAGATAATTCAGGGAATAATTTATTAAATTCAAATTTTGGTTCTTGTGGTATAAATACCTCCCTTTCATATAATTGCATATCACGACTTAAAACTTGTGATTCATCTGAAAACAATAAAGTAAAGTCATCTTTATTACATACAGGTGTGATGTCTAATAGTCTTGGTTTGTTTGAATCTATTTTTTGGAAGAATGGAACTGTAATATTATGAGACCTTCCTATTCTAATCAAAGAAATTACATCTATAATTCTAACTTTATTATCATCTTTTTCAGCTTGACTGATTAAAACACTTAGGTTACATATTGATGATCCTTCGACTTTATTAATTTGCATATTGATTATTCTTCCTTTGATTGCATTGAATGGGCTATCTAAAGGAAAAGTAATTTCAAGAAGTTGTGGATCGCTGAGGCTGAGTGATACTTTAAAAACTCTGATTTGCAGATATTTATCGAGCTCAAGATCATTTCTACCACCATAGCCAACAATTAGTAAGTGACCCTGTTCTTCTGAAAGTGGCGAAGAGACAATTATATTTGTAATTGGTGCCGCAGGATCAGTTGCTTCAATGCGACGAATTAGATTAACATGTTTCATAGGATTGTAATAATATAAATCCAAATATCCCTTTTCAGTGCCAACAAATAGATAATGATAGTTTTTATATCTGAGAGGTTGATTAGTATATAAACTAACAGTTGTGACTAATAAATCAGTTTGATATTGGCCACAATGATAATTATACACTTTTGTATCATATTTGTCTTGAGAAAAAGGTTGTGGAGGAACTAACCAATAAAAATCTAATTTATTACCTAATCCAATGACCATTAAATAGGCTAATTGTTCCTCTGCTCTATTTGAATCAGTAAATTTTTTAATCTCAATATCACTACATTGAATTCCTTTAGAACACGTAATATTATTTCCCAATGAACTCACATTTATTGATTTTAGGTTATGATGATGAAAAGGTTGTATTTGGTTTTGATGTTGTAAAATTAATGGTTGAACTGGATTTAACTTCGAAGTGAGATCATATAAAATGTAGTGAAATTGATTTTCTGATTGATTGTTGTTGTTGTGGTTATTATTATTATCATTATTACTTTCTGGCAATGTTGTTATCAATAAGTATGGGAAGCCATTCATTTTAAAATGGTGTACATTTAGGATTTTTTTGATATATTTAGAATCTTTTAATTTTGATTTATCATGATTATGATATAATTTAATATTGTAGTCCATAGTCCTAAATTCTGCAATGTATGCTTTCTTCCCTCTGAGAAATTTTATTGGAAGTGGGGGATAACTTTGAACCACTAAATGTTCATCATTATAAAGATAATCATATTTACAATTTGCTATGCTGTCATCTAAACTACTATACCTTCCTTTAGTAAAAAATTGTGACTCATTGTTTTGATTTAGTTGTTCAGCAGAAATAAAACTAGTTATGGTAGAGGTTTGATCTTGTGGTCTGAAATTAGTCATCAACGTTTGTAATAAATGGACCATATTTAACGTAAGAAAGTAATAATAATAATAAAAAAAATGGTGCGACATTCAATTACTTTTTTTGTATAATAAAAAATGTTAATCATACATACGTTTCTGGTTCAAAGATCATATAGAACTATTAAAAAATATTGATCTATTGATTCGGGACACGTGAAATAAATCTAATGAATCATTATTCGATTCAAACAATAAACAATCCAGTGTTTATGTTAGAGGCAAATACTTTTTTTTTTCACACTAAAGAAAGCAAATTTTAATGATCTAAAAAATCTATATATTAATTCTACAAACAAATAAACATATATATAAACATCTAATGTAAGAAAATTGTATAAATAAAATAATTGATACAGATATTAGCATTTTATTTTATTTTACAAAAAATGCATTAAAAGAAAAACAATAAAAAAATATGATTGATTTTGATGTTGAAAAACGAGAACGTGTTACGACCATCATCCGCGTTACCAACATCATCTAAAAATGTTAATCACCGTTAATTACATACCATCTTGTTCACTCATGTTATTTATATCAACTGCTATTATTATTTCTGTTCGTACATACTACCAATATTTTTCATTGGGGATTTTCTATTAGATAAATAAATAACCAGTCATTTATAAATAATTTTACTCTCATTAATATCTCCACTGATAACGCGAACAAAGTCATGATTGTATATGATGGCTATAAATGTAGTTTCCATGATGATTTAAATGTGGTATTGATGGAGTATCTTTCTTTAAATAATTCCTTTTACTTGGCGAATAAACATTGGTATTTAAATTCCTTACCATCCAATAATTGTCGCCAATATTTGCTCCAAAGTCACTTTCAATGAATTAGGTTATGTATGATGAAAATGATATAACCGAAAGGAATAAAAATTATCATTTCTTAAAACAATCAAGGATCACGTAACATCTAATACAATGAATGATACTACCAATATGGTCTATTATATAGTATATCAACAACTTCTTATAATATTTGTATTAAAAGTAAAATATAAACTAAAAATGGATATGTTATGAATAAAAAATAATGACTGGATCTTATGATCGCGGTAAATTTTCTTGTTTTATTTAAACCCTAATTCTTAATACAAGGTAATTGTTATAATTAATTCAACTTTTAGTTAATTCAATTTAGTTATTTTTTCTAGCATTAACTGTTTTTTCGCCAGACGGACATTTATTTCAAGTTGAATATGCTTTAGAAGCTGTTAGAAAAGGAACTTGTGCGGTATTTATCTTTATTGTTTACGTTTGATATTTACTCAATCATTTATGAGGAATTTTTATGTTTATTAATTAATTCGTTGTATAGGTGGGAGTCCGTGGTGAAGATTGTGTTGTTCTTGGTTTGAAAAAAAAAGCAGTTCTTAAATTACAAGATCCACGCACTGTACGAAAGATTGCCATGCTAGATGATCACGTATGCATGGCATTTGCTGGTACAGAATTATTGATGTTGCTGTTGTTGCTGTTATTATTATTGTGTTTTTTTTTTGAGGTGAAGATTATAAATTAATAATAAAAACATTAAAAATACATTCCTAATGAATTGTAAAAGGTCTTAGTGCAGATGCAAGGGTTCTTGTTAATAAAGCTAGAATAGAATGTCCAAGCCATAGACTTACTGTTGAAGACCCCGTAACTGTTGAATATATTACACGTTACATTGCAGGTGTTCAACAGGTATGTGGTTATAGTATTTATAATATATTAAATACTCGCTCAGTTAGACATTAAGTAAATATTTAGGTATTATTATTATTATTTGATTTTAGAGATACACACAAAGTGGTGGTGTACGTCCATTTGGTATTTCAACACTTATTATTGGATTTGATGCTAATGATAAGGTACCAAGACTTTATCAAACTGATCCATCTGGCATATATTCAGCATGGAAGGTAAATATTACAAACATTACTTACTTATTTAATGTTTTGATTAAGAGAGTTTATATAAGTTTTTTAAATATTTTTTTTAAAAAAATCAAAAGGCAAATTCAATTGGAAGAAGTTCAAAAACTGTCCTTGAATTTTTGGAAAAAAATTATAAGGAAGGTTTATCAAAAGATGAAACCATAAAATTGGCCGTTAAATCTCTTTTAGAGGTATGATAACTATTATATATAGACATGTATGTGTGTATATATTTGATAATAACAGTTTATAAATTTATTAGGTTGTACAAACTGGCGCCAAAAATATCGAGATTGCAGTGATGACTAATGATGCTATAATTAAAGTAAACAGCCTTTTAGTATTATTATTATTAACACCACTAATATTACTAGATCTCTATAGATTTATGTAATTGAAATTGTTATTTTAATTATTATCAATATTATTATAATTCATGATAAACATACAGAGTTTAGAAATCGAAGAGGTTGAAGTTATAGTAACTGATATTGAGAAAGAGAAAGAGGCAGAAGCAGAAAAGAAAAAGAAACCAAGTACATCCTAAATCATTAAAATAAATAAATATTGGTGGCTTGATTGATCGAAATCTTCAGATGTAGAAATGATATTAGTACACATTGATTTGTATCATAACCCATAACCTAATATTAGGGCAACGTTATTTATCATATGAATCATAATATGTTCAATTAATCTTTCCTGGAATTGCAATCAAAATGTCAATTTGATTGTTGCTAAATTATTATTAATATTATAATTTAATTTTTAGAAAAACAAAAGATATATAAATAAATAAATTACTCTTACAATAATTTGCTCTTGCTCATGAGCAAACAAATGTTGGCCTGTTATTAACAAAATCAATCTATTCAATTAAACCAATAGACATTAGACATTAGTATAATTTAAACATTAAGAAAAAAAAATTTTTGCTAATATAATATATTTGATTTATTTATTTATTCTTTTTTTATTTAATGATAAAATTAAAAGCTAAAAATTTCATGCTTAAAAGACTAAAGAAAGAATATAAATAAATTTGAAACAAATCATCATAGAACCATACTTCTAATTCAATTAGTGATGTTTAATTTTTTGAATAAAAATTATTTTTTATTATTATAAATTAATTAATCAACATATAAATTAATAACCAAATGCATGGAGTTGTTGTTGAACTTTCTTTAACTCTTTTTCTTTGTTCTTTAAAGCATTAGCCTTGATTTGAGCTTCTTTCTTTTTACGTTCATAAAATTCTTTACTCTTGACTTTACGTCTATCCTCTAATTTCTTAACAACATCTTTATATTTCCATCCAACTTCTGTTGATAAACGTGAGATCGTTGTAAATTTACGACCTGGTTTCAACTTCAAAACTTTCAAAGCATCAGGCATTACCATTCTTTTTTGTTTATCATATGGTGGTGGTATACCCTCAAAGATCTTAAGACGCTTTAATGCTGCAGCTCCACGTGATGATTTATGTGGAATCATACCACGTATTGTCTTATAAAAGATTTTGGATGGTGCCCGAAAATGAAATGGTCCACGTGCTGGATTTACAATTGAATAGTAAATGAAATTGAGAAAGAGAAAGAGGCGGAAGCAGAAAAGAAGAAGAAACCAAGTACATCCTAAAACATCAAAATAAATAAATATTGATGTTTTTGATTGATTGAAGTCTTTAAATGTAGAAATGATATTAGTATGTATTATAAACTTGATTTTAGTGTAACATTAATTACCATGAATCTTTATATATATCTTTCCTGGAATTGCAATCAAAATGTCAACTTTAAATTGTTGCCTCTAATTAAATTATTTTTAATTGAATTTACTCTTGCCAATGATTTTGCTCTTGTATGAGCAAATGTTGACCTGTTATTTAACCAATCATCCATCAATTACATCAAACATTGGTATAATTTGAACTGTTTAAATATTAAGTAAAAATAAAAACATTATGCTATTCTTTTTTTTTTAATGATAAAATTTCAAAACGAAAAATTTCAAGGAAATGCATGCTTAAATGATTAAAGAGAGAATGTAAACGAATTGAATAAAAATTATTTTTTATTATTGTAAATTAAACAAATAAATTAATAACCAAATGCATTGAGTTGTTGTTGAACTTTCTTTAACTCTTTTTCTTTGTTCTTTAGAGCATTGGCCTTGATTTGAGTTTCTTTCTTTTTATGTTCATAAAATTCTTTACTCTTGGCTTTACGTCTCTCCTCCAATCTCTCAACAACTTCTTTATATTTCCATCCAACTTCTTTTGATAAACGTGAAATTGTTGTAAATTTACGACCTGGTTTCAATTTCAAAACTTTCAAAGCATCAGGTACTACCATTCTTTTTTGTTTATCATATGGTGGTGGTATACCCTCAAAGATCTTAAGACGCTTTAATGCTGCAGCTCCACGTGATGATTTATGTGGAATCATACCACGTATTGTCTTATAAAAGATTTTGGATGGTGCCCGAAAATGAAATGGTCCACGTGCTGGATTTACAATTGATCGCTTGCGAAGGTAGGAATGATACTTGACTATATTTGTATATGGCGAGTTTATATTTGTATTAAGGTCAATGAAACAGAAGCTTTTTAAAAGAAAGTCAAAAAGAATTATTGATTTAATTACTCTTGTTTCTAAAAAATGATCCAGATACATTCAAATCTTCTGCACGGACAATAACAATTTTTTGACCTGTTAAAATTTGTTTGGCCACAATTGATGCTAAGCGTCCTAATAAATGTCCTTTAGCATCAATAATAACAACCTTTTTCAAAATCAGATATATTAGTATTATAAATTAATTCACGAGTAAACTTGTTAATTTACCTTTTCAAATTCACTCATATTGATGAATGTATAAAAAAAATCGAAGAAAATTTTTATTATTTACATGTTACACATCTTGTGTTACAAAAAATAAAACGTCTAAAAATAATATTCTTAGTATTTTATCATATATTCATATATTCTAAAAGCCTATTAGTAAATATTGAAAGTGACAATATTTATCAGATATTAATCCTATTTTTTTAGTTAATTATTGGCTTAATTTAATAAACCAATAGTCCTTTTATATTGTAATTAAGTTATTGGTTAAATATTCTAAAGGGACTTTCTCAATTGCAATACTAAAATAATATCATGATTTTACATTATACGTGACAAATGAAAAATCTAACCATAAAAGGCAACATCACGAGTGCTATCTTTCGAGACTTTACAGTATTGAAAAATAATTTCACCTTTGAAGCGAAAAAGTAACACCATTTTGAATAAACGCGGATTTATACAAGGAATACATATTAATAAGAAAAAATATTTGCTGGAAAGTCTTGACGGTGTAATTTCTTTTTACATTAATCACTAGCTATTCTTCTATAGTGATTACTGGTAATGAATATACCGTATTATTATAATAATTCACAGCAATCACAGTCATTATGACAAATGGTAGCTACCAAAAGCTATTTACGTCAATGGTAGCTACCCGTCCAATCATTTACAGTAAGTGTCTTTAGTACCGATAGCAATAGGAGTAGCAATAGCGATATAGTAGCAGTAGTGGTAGTAATAACACTACTAACAATAACAATAGCAATAGTAGTTGGAGCAACTTTGAGAATTGGTCCTTATTGAGTAAAGTTTATATGCTTCTATTGTTTATGTAGATAATAATATATGTACATGTTAAGCTTAATATTGATTATTTAACCATCCACAAGATTAAAATTTACAATAAATATTAAATATGTGCATTGAAATTATATATGACAATGACATACTAATTTATTTTATTTAGTATAAGTTGTCTAAGATACGAAAAGGATCTTTCTTTAGTTTTTTGTTTTTTCAAGGGAGACTCTTTAGTTTCGTGCAATGGTGATGAGGGTGGAGATGGAGTAGAGAGTCTTTTTTGAGAATATTTTCGAATCTTTGCAACCAGTTCTATTTGTGTATGCTAAATAATAAATATAAAAATAATGTGAACACTGGTGGAATGATTGGAAAGGCAAATATATCATGTATACCTGTAATGCTAGAAGATTTTCCAAGAAATCTGGCAAAAGGTCTTCCATCTCAGATAAAATTGTTGGCATGTTGGCAATGTCAATGTCACCATCTCAGTAAAAAAATAAATTTTTTTTGAAGTATTGTATACAAGGGAATAGATCGTCCACCTTGTGCCTATACCAAATAAGAAAATTTTTAACAGAAAAACAAATTGCACTAAATAAATAAGATGTATTTTTACACATACCTGTAATCTGAATGCCCATTACAAAGACCTCTTCAAGTTCATTTTTTTTAAAATGCAATTTATTCCAAAAGGAATCAAGGCAGTCCTTCATTACTATTTTGATTTTAGAATGATCTTGCCGGAACTTGGTATCATCCATGGTAAAGCTCCTCACGAGCTAGCTTGCAAGCCGAAAAACTTATTCAGCTTGTGAGCTGGCTTGCAAGCCTACTAAGTTATTTGGCTTGCGAGCTGGCTCATGTGGAGCCTTAATCCATGGGACCTTCAGCATTCCCTGCTTCAAGTGCCAATAATTCAGCCTTGTATGAACATAATGATATTATTAAATCCATCTTTTTCAATGGTGGTTCTAATTCCATATATTCTTCATGTACAAATTTTCACTTTCTACATGTAATGCTAAGATCATTGCGATGTAAAATTTTGACACTTACCAATTTAGTTCAAAAGTGCTAATATCAAGTTCTTCAAACATGAATCCAATAATTGGGCTTAGTATCTTGACAATGTAATCTCTTTCCCAATGTTGCATTACAAGAATGTTTACTTCCCTCCATAAACAGAGATGGCTAAATAAAATTTCAGTTAGTATCCATAAAAAACAATCCAATGACCTTCCATTTTGTTCATTCAAATGTTCAACCATAACTTACAAAAATTCAATAACTCCAGCAGTTAATTGGGCATCTTCAGATTTTAAAATTGAGAATTTGTCTTTCCATAATTTTAAATCATTTAGTGATCTCTATAAAATACAATAATAATCTATAAATATGTTATAAGCAAGGTAACTACAAACAAAAAAAAATAACTTACTATTTGGCCACATCCATCATGTAACAAATTTGTACTTCCTTGTCAATTAAATTCTTACATAATTTCCTCTTTGATACATTAAACAATTGAGCATAATCTGATGGTTTTTGAATCCAATAATTGGGCTTAGTATCTTGACAATGTAATCTCTTTCCCAATGTTGCATTACAAGAATGTTTACTTCCCTCCATAAACAGAGATGGCTAAATAAAATTTCAGTTAGTATCCATAAAAAACAATCCAATGACCTTCCATTTTGTTCATTCAAATGTTCAACCATAACTTACAAAAATTCAATAACTCCAGCAGTTAATTGGGCATCTTCAGATTTTAAAATTGAGAATTTGTCTTTCCATAATTTTAAATCATTTAGTGATCTCTATAAAATACAATAATAATCTATAAATATGTTATAAGCAAGGTAACTACAAACAAAAAAAAATAACTTACTATTTGGCCACATCCATCATGTAACAAATTTGTACTTCCTTGTCAATTAAATTCTTACATAATTTCCTCTTTGATACATTAAACAATTGAGCATAATCTGATGGTTTTAGTATTCTGCCCCAATAACTTTCTTCCAATTTGATAGGTCTACAATTCGTGATTCAATGGACCTGGATTTTTTTTTTTTAGTAATTGAGTGGGAGAATGAATATTATTTGTTAAAAGTGAATCCAATAATTGGGCTTAGTATCTTGACAATGTAATCTCTTTCCCAATGTTGCATTACAAGAATGTTTACTTCCCTCCATAAACAGAGATGGCTAAATAAAATTTCAGTTAGTATCCATAAAAAACAATCCAATGACCTTCCATTTTGTTCATTCAAATGTTCAACCATAACTTACAAAAATTCAATAACTCCAGCAGTTAATTGGGCATCTTCAGATTTTAAAATTGAGAATTTGTCTTTCCATAATTTTAAATCATTTAGTGATCTCTATAAAATACAATAATAATCTATAAATATGTTATAAGCAAGGTAACTACAAACAAAAAAAAATAACTTACTATTTGGCCACATCCATCATGTAACAAATTTGTACTTCCTTGTCAATTAAATTCTTACATAATTTCCTCTTTGATACATTAAACAATTGAGCATAATCTGATGGTTTTAGTATTCTGCCCCAATAACTTTCTTCCAATTTGATAGGTCTACAATTCGTGATTCAATGGACCTGGATTTTTTTTTTTAGTAATTGAGCGGAGAATGAATATTATTTGCTAAAAGCATACAGTTACAAATCATTACTATAACATACTGCACTCGCAAATTTTCTTGCTTTAATCTTTCCATAACTTTATCCCAAATTTCCTCAAGATTTAAATTGGAAAATATCAAATCAGATATCTGCAATAGTAATGAAAATTTCAAATATTGTTTAAAAGATTATGTTAAAATAAAAAAACTATCCTCATTATAAATACCTTATCCACAATAATACTATCAATTTCCGGATTATTTACATCTTGGTCATGAGTGCTTAATATTTGTATATTTTCGTAAACAATTTGGTTGTTATTAGGATTCATGGAGTTATGCTTGAGAATAAGAAAAACTTATTAAGTAACCCAAAGTACAATTTGTGTCAAGAGGTAACATAAACAAACCTCAGCTTCATTTGATGTTTTTTTAACATTGAAGGAATTTTCAGAGTCGTGTTCAGTTTCATTTTGACTAAAAATACAAATACAAGTCAGTCATTTAAAAAAAACTAGAGTAACGACGAGTGGCAGGCGATAACCACCATCAACATCCTTAAAACACTTACTCATATGTATCTTTGGTTGAGGTTTGTTTGGTTCTTTTTTTCGATCCTCTTGAAGACATTTTGTTTATTAATTTTTAAAAAGAAGTTTGTGTGATCGACGCGTACACATTAATTATTTATCCTATTGGTTTTTTTTTTGGTAGGACAGACGCGAATTGATTTTTTTTTTTTTTGGAAAAACAAAAAACAATTTATTTTTTTGCAGAGTCCAAGGTGACAA
>CAUDNR010000310.1:8830-20645 GCA_958430865.1 Entrophospora sp. SA101
GCAGTATGTGGCGTAGTTGTTACACAAAATATTAAGATAAAAATAGAAAATGATGTCATTATCACGTGGCTGCCGCAGTAAGTTGGTTCCGATTGATCGACATGCTCGGAACTTCCTCAGTCCTCATTTACAATCTCACACTATTATGAGTAATTTGTTGTGATTGTTGTTGATGTGACTCTTCTATGTTTGTAAGTTTTGATTTAGGTTTATTATGACAAGTTCTTGCATAATGGCCTGGTTGTCCACATTTGAAACAGTTTCCCTTCAATGGTTTACGTGTGTGATTGCTACTACTATTATAATTATTCGTTGATGATGATGTACCAGCATAATCTAATTCCATAGGTACAGGACCTCCATTTCCTCTCTGTGGCCTAGGTGTGAAATGCTGATGTTGTGGCTGTTGAGATTTATTCACAAAAGGTCTATTAGTGCCAAACATTGCAGTGTCATAGCGTATAGCTAATGCCCAAGTTTCATCAAAAGTATTTGGAGACTGGTAAGCCACTTCCATTCGGGTTGCAGGTTTTAATCCTTCTGTGAAGTAAGTGACTTTATCAATTTCATTCATGTTTTCTATTTGTCCTATAATATTTCTGAATTGTGATCCATACTCCTGTACTGATCCTGTTTGTCTTAATCGTTTAAGTTGTTGTCAAAGATGGTGTTGGTATTTTGGAGGTTGAAAAGATTGACGAATGTCATTTACAAATGCATCCCAATCGTCAAAGGGAGCCTCATTTCCAGCAGCTACTACCTTATTAAGATACCAATGTAAAGCGGCAGCTTCTAGTCCTGTAGCAGCATAATTAATTCATGCAGCATCATTAGTAATTCCTTGTGCTTTAAAAACGGATTGTACTTGTAGCAGCTAGGCTACTATATTCTCTTTAGGTTCTCCTTTATAACTAGGAATTTTAACACTAATTTTTGGATTGTTAGTACTAGGTGTATTTCCTCCTGTCTCCAAGGCATTTACCAAATTTTGTTGAGAAGTAGCCAATTGTTGTATGGCAGTCATCAAAACCGTGAATTGATCTGGTTGTTGGCCTTCCATCTTGTTCCTAAAATAATTATGCTAAAGTGTATGTGTAAGTATATGTGTATGTGAAAAATTTAGGTGTGTGTGTAAACGCGTTAATATCTTTGTAAAAAAAATTTGTGTAACGTCCGCTGCTACCAAGTTGTAAACGTTCAAATAATTATCACTTATTTATTTAAACAATGTTAATGAACAGATAATTTAATTGTTGTTAAATTAAAAAGTTATCTTTATTTTATTTGAATTTTGATTCTTTAAATAATAAAATTACAATTCTTAAAATACAAATATAGATCATGAAAGAAAATAAAGAAATAATAATCTCTATATTGTATGGAAGCTTATAGACTTCCCGGAAAGTATTAATCTTAAAAGATAGCATAGTGGACACTGTTGCAGATCACAAAAAAATGATCAACATAACATATGTTATGGTGAAAGTTCTTGCAAAAGTTTGATTATAAAAGTGTGAGATAATTTTGATCTTGCTGATGATCTGGACTTAGAGAGGCTACAGCTATATTCTAGTGAAGTTTCAGAAGCAACGGGCTCTGTGTAACCGCCTGCCTATTATACAAATGACTGTTGCACAAAATGAGTGTCCATTATGCTTTAAAAGATAACATTCATAATAAATATAATAATAATAATAAAAATAATAATTATACACCATCGCCAAAACTCCTAATAAAAATATCAATAAAATAATATTCATAATTCTTCGAAGTAAAACGCAATAATCCCGATTGCCAAATTAGTAATAGCGAATTTAAACAAAACGAATTTTTCTACATTACCAAATATGGTATGGATTAATTACCTAATTTCGACTAGAATTATTTTACCGATCAATCTAAAGATTAAAGATTTGTTACAGTGATGCAGTCTTGCAATTTTTTTATTGTATATTTTAAATATAATTAATCATACATCATTAATAAAACAAACATGACTTAGCTATTTAATCATTTCCTTCATTTCCTTGTATGTGAATGCCTCCATCCAACAAATATTCATGATGGTCATGATTATTATGCAATACATTTGATATCATCATTGGCATAACAAACAATTGCATCACCCAAGTAGTAATGATACCAAGGCCATGCATAAATGAAATTTTTAATAATGCCTGTCTACCCAGATCTTTGGGATTCACAATAATAAATTATTCTTTATGATTATCAATTATGGTTCCTTATGAATAATAAATCTGATGTTGATCACAGGTGTCAGATTTAATTAAAGTTTCCTATCACAAACATGCATTAAGGTGCTTTCACACGCCTCATATCTAAGGATTTTTCTTCCACAGGTGAGGCCACATACATGCTGGAAGGCTTTGGACAAAACTTTTCCATTATCTCCCCCCTAAGACCAGGCTTGCTGTCACCATATGGGCATTGATCACTGATAGCTGGTGCTTGTGTGATGATTGCTATGTGTTATTGCCATGCTAGCATAAAAGTTGGTGTTAAGACTGGGTTGAAAATTCAGCAACTTGGGAGGTTGCAACCTGGATTGCTGTTTTGGGTTTTCCCTGAATTCAGAGTTTTGAGTCCTGGGTTGCTGTAATTTTTATGAAAAGAAAAGTATTAATATTTAACAATTAATTATTTAAATGTTTATTTTGTTGAAAAAAATATACATTGATAGTGTACATTTTCTGTGCTTAATATCCAAGTGACCCTAAGCCTGGACAAAAGATCCCTTTCTATGAGTTTGACTGGTACATCCCAAAGGTGTCCCCTGTCTTGTCAGTGGCATGCCTACTCACCAACAACCCTACCCCCATTTACTAAAATAACAAATTCAGTTGGTCAGATAAAAATTAAAGAGAAGCAGAAAATTTGGGAAAATGAGTAACTTATAACATACCAAAATCCGAACCATTTTTATGGCTTTTTTCTTGTCGGCCATATTGCTGACGAGGATGTATATAATCATGTGATAATTTTAGCCTACAGGACAGAGAACTTATTGGGCAAAAACCCAATCCAGTCTCTTACCCAAAATCATAAATTGGTTAGTTAGTATCAGAGAAACAGAGCATTTATGAAAGTGATTATCCAAAACAAACACTATTTTACAACTTCCCTCTTAACATCAGAGTCCAAATGCAATTTCAGGGTCACCAACCCTGCTCTGAATTGTAACCTCCTGTGCTTGAACAAGTTGCAGATTCTCTTGATATTCCTCCAGAGTTGCAACAGCTTGGTCACAGAGCCATCCTTGCCCTAGAGTAGGATCATTGCAGGCAACTTTTCAGCCAGCATGCCAGCAGCCTTCTCTGGTCTGGTGCTTTGAGGGAAGGTTAGTGAAAGCGTCATTGATGATTAATGCAGTCTCAGTAAACTCCAGAGCCATGCTCCCCCTCCCCTCAAGTTCTGTTGCATCATTGTATCATCAGGGGATGAGGTCAGATTAGCCTTTGTACACGAGGAAGATGTGTGAATGACTGTAATGTGTTCAAGGCAGCGTGCGTGCTTCAACATCTCTAAATTTCTGATAATCAAACATTGCATATCGAAATGTTTCTTTTCCAATGGTGTGCTGCCTTGACATCTTCTTGTAATTATACATTAATAATAATATTATTATTACAATTACGCAAAGCAAAATATTATCAATGAAACCTTGTAATTACCCAGCAAGATCTGCTCCGCGTTTTGATTTCCAATAAAGACAACAAATATATATATCAATACAAGTAAAAAATAGTACCTCTGGTTATTTATTACCACGTCTTCTTTAGGAGACCCAAACCAAACCAAACAACAACGTTCACGTTTTGTCACCTTGGACACCGTCAAAAAATAATTCGTGTCTGTCCTACCAAAAAAAAACCAATAGGATAAATAATTGATTTGATCAACAAACACGTACACATTAAACTTCTTTTTCTTTAATTTCTTAAGGATTTCAAAATGCACTCAATCAAGAATAATAAAAGAAGAAAAGCAAGCGCTCTTGGAGAAGAAAATGAGTAAGTGTTTTAAGGATGGTGGTGGTGGTTATCGCCTGCCACTTGTCGTCACTCTAGTTTATTTAAAAAGAATGGTTGTAATTCTAGTTCTAATTCTAATTATCCCTAAAAATATTATATTAGAGATAATAAACGAAAGAGAGAAGAGAATGAAGAGGATAATGATTATGATTCTAGTAAATAAATATTCATGTTATTGCATGTCTTTGTAATCTTTTTTGCATTAGCTAAATTTGAATTTATTATAATTGGAATGAAGATTATTCTAAGTATATAGATATAGAGGCATTGTTTGGCGAAATAAAAACTTCTCTACGAAAAGGAATGATACCACTGAAACCAGTGGATGTCTTCCATTTGTTAAAAAAGATTTATGAGGTATCTTCATTATTATCAATTTTTTTATTGGTAATATTACATTATAATCTAATTTGTTTTTAAAAAAAAACTCAAGGGAGAATCAGGAAAGTATTCTAAAAATTGTGCTACAACAGAAGAAACTGATTATTCAGCAACATACAATGACAACAACAACAACAACACTGCTACTGCTACTGCTTCTACCACTGCTGCTGTTACTGTTGCTGCTGCTGCTGCTTCTACTAATGCTACCCCTACTCCTACTACCGGCAATACTATTAGTAACTCTATACAAGAAACACGTTCATATGTACCTACAATATTACCAAAGAATGCTACTATTCCTTCTACCACCACTACATCGACTACAAATGCAAATTTAACTCCAATCTATCCATTAACAACACAGTCTACTACACAGTACTATCAAAGAAATTTTGCATCTTCTTCCTCTTCTAATTACCTGAATAATTTAATGCCTCATGGCATAAAAAGAAACTATCAAGATCATTATAATCAATCATCAACAACAACAACTACCAATTCTTTGCAGATGTCCAATAATAGTAATAATACATCTTTAAATGAAGAGGATCAAGAGGATGAAAGTGAGTCAGGTGAAAGTGAGTCAGATGAAAATGAGGAAGAAGAAGGAAGTGCAGTAGAAGAGGAGGGTTGGATTAGTCCAAAACAAGTCCTAGCACCGAATGGAAAATATTTAATAATAAAATATGATGAAGTGGAGACAGAGCAATCAGGTAGTGAAAAGGAAGTTGATGATGAAGATTTAAGTGTCTTAGAATCAGATGAAGGAATCCATTCAGGTTCAAGACGTTGGTTGAATGTGGAACTTACAATCCTGTTGAAGTATATATTCAGAAGAATTAATACTAGAAAATTGTACCATGATTTAGGACTAAAGAAAAGCTCCTGAGCCATGAGTTTAAAGAAATCATATATCAAGAGGAGAGTTCAGGAACTTTTTGAAGTGGATTGGTGATATGTCCTCAAAAAATATAATTAAGCAATCAATAATTTTTTTATATTCACACATATAAATGGATAATTTTTTTATGTGTATTTATTTATATTAATAATTAATTGTCTATATTTTTTTTGAGCACAAATTTCATACTCTTCACTCGCTAGCTTCATCAATTAGTTTCATATCATCTATTTATTTTACATACTTTTCAATTAAATCTTTAAATCTTTAAATCTTTAATGACAGTAATAATTTATATGTTTTTATAATAATAAATAATAATTGCTATTTCATATCTGATTAAATGAGATCTTCTTTAATCTCAGTTGTCACCCAAAATGCCAACAATACCGATGACAATTGTTGAGAACAGTCGCGATAACAGAAAAAGAAATTGTTGTCAAAAATTGTCCATCATCACTACTACTTTTTATTGCTACAACACTACCATTGCTATATTTGTCTCATCCTTCACTTCAATTCTTGACTAACTTTATATATGTCCAAAAATAATTGATTTTTTTAATGATAAAAATTTTTTTTATGTGCATCAAAATGAGCACGGTTTCAAAAAATTCAATTCAATCCAAAAATTTTACATTTAGAAATTATAGATGTTAAAGAGAATTTCATCAAACTATTATTATGTTATAACTAGAGTAGCAAGTAATACAGTCAAACCTCAATAAGCTGAACTTCTGGGAATCAAAAAAATAGGATCAGCTTATCAAAATTTGGTTTATGAAACAAAACGATTTTTATTTAAATTCGGCTTACGTTATAAAATATAAATTTAAAAATTATTCTAAACAAAAATATTTATCTAAAGATTGTTGCACGGAACTATTAACCTTATGACTTAATAATTTTTTTCTAAGAGTACAAATACATTTTAATTCATCTTCGCATACATCAAAATCACTTGGAATAAAGATTTCATCCTGTTGCTCATCTATTTCTATTTCTGTTGGTTGAATTAATGCAACAATATCCTCGTCTTCCATTACTAATTCGCCTGCAACCATGTTATTCTCAATATTTAAATACTCATCTGCTAAAAGTGAATCATCAAATGGAAGTTGGTTAATTAAATCTTGAACTTCATGATTCTCTTGTTCAATATCAACTTCAACCTCAACTTCAACATTATTCAAAAATTCTAAATTTTCAGGTAAAATTCCAGTATGTTTCCAGCAATTTTTTATTACTGTTGATGTTACACTTCCCCATGCTTTTTTGGTAAAACAAATAGCATCATATATTGTAACAGGAGTAACTGACTTTTCTAATATCTGAGCTGTCTCATAAGCTTCAATGCGATCACGAACCAACAATTTTTTATATTGTGCTTTAAAAGAATGAATAATTCCCGCATCACATGGTTGTAAATGACTAGTAGTATTTGGTAAAAAAAATTCCACTTTTATATTGTTCAAAGTATCTAAATTTCATGAGAATGAACTGGTGCGTTATCGACCAATAATAAAATTTTTCTCTTTTGAAAATGCATTTTTTTATCAAGCTTTTGTAGATAATCATTCCATATACTGACTTGCATCCATGCTGATTGGTTCCAATAATAATCAATTGACAAATCGTTTTTATTTTTACCATTAAGTGAACAAGGATTTTTATATTTATATATAAACAATGGATCTAATTTCTCTATACTTGTCGTCGGAATTCCCAGGCAGAAATAATACGGTTACAGCATGTGCCTTATTATTTGCTGTAAATAACGTAAACTGTAAAACTGTAAAACTGTAAAACTGTAAAACCGTAAACCTGTAAAACTGTAAAACCGTAAAATCGTAAAACCGTAAAATCGTAAAATCGTAAAACCGTAAAATCGTAAAACTGTAAATACCGTAAATACTGTAATAGTAAATACCAGAAAATAAAAGACATAACAGCATGTGTAATAGTAATGGCATCATGACTATATATTAATATTTACAATTTACTATCATTATCATAATATTATTATACAACACAGTTTACTTATTATTTATCATTATTTTTACAACAATTAAAAATTCAAATTTCTCCCAAAAAAAATTACTCTATATAGCAATTCTTCAGAAAAAATTACATCAAAATTAACATTACGATCACCATGATCAAAAACCTCCTGCTCATTCCTAGTTGTACTTTCATCTTCATTTCCATTTACATCAAATCCAAGGCTCAAATTCATAATACCTTCCATAAACAAAATATCATTATTTAAACCAAGACTTTCATCCTCCTCTTCGTTTTGATCTTCTTCACCATACTCAAATAATTCATTATCTTCACCATATTCAAACAAATCATCATCTTCAGCCATATATTATATAATATAATTGTATAATGTAACTGTTTTTACCTAATGCTTGATTTATTCTCTCTCTCTTACTTGTGTCAATTTCTACAGAAGAATCAATATAATTGGTAATGGATGGATTAGATGAATTTATCTTCTGTATTTTATTAGAACTCGAAGATTGTTCTATCAATATTTGCATGTATTCAAGTTTTACATTAGTTGGCACTGCAGAACAATGTAAAACTAGATGCTCTTTCAAAAGTTCAGGTTTACCTCTAGACCAAGCTTCTGCGCAATAATGACATTTGGCAGAGAAGTGGCCATCTCCTATTGTTTCTTTAAAAAAAATGCTCCCAAACAATTGATTCTTTACGACCTCTTTTATTTTTTTTTTGACCATTGCTTTGATGATTACTTGACATGCCCGACCTAACAGAACTCATAGAACTCATTTTTTCTTTTAATAATTGAAAAATATTTTATTAAGAAAAAACTTATTATTTCATATAATATAACTATTTCTATAAATATTTATTATCATTCACTGTTGTTTAAAACCTACATTAGTATGTTTATGTTATGTTTAATTGAATTAATAAAAAAGACGTTTAATATTATTAAAGATTCATGGGAAAATTTTTCTATGTTGGTATTAGGTATTACAGTACTACTATTATGGAACAGGAGAGAACGTGCTGGGAACACAAAAATTAACAGGAGGGAACACAAAATTTTAACCCATGCCATTTGTTGATCGACCAATTAAAATGTGAATTTGATAACGTAGAAATAAATATGGGTTTGATTCATTTTGTCAACAATCACTTCACCAACAATTGTTTTGTTAACGAATTTAAGAAGTTGGAAGCAAACATGCAACAAACCATTGAAATAGTCTAATAAATTAAATTGCACTACTCGAAAATATATTTAAAGGGTTGGTTTTTTTGACTTGATCGAAGAATAACTCTCTTCCTAACTCTTCTCTTGACCATATCTCTCGATATAATCAAAATAACCTTAATATAATGAATGTCAATGAAATGATTGTAAACACAACAAATTTAAGGTACATGATTGAGACGAAAAATGAACAATGTATGAAAAATCAAACAAATTTATTTAATAAAGACAAAATTTACAACCCAAAGAATTTTTTTTGCATGTTCTAATAAATTTCCATTGTTGTTGCATCATCTGTTGCTGATTCAACATTACCCAAATCATCATCAACTGTATTTTCGTTATTTTCTGTTCTAATAAATTTCCATTGTTGTTGCATCATCTGTTGCTGATTCAACATTACCCAAATCATCATCAACTGTATTTTCGTTATTTTCGATAAATTGATTTTCATTTAATATTTTCACCATACTTTCTTTTAGTGCGTTGACATTTTTTTTGATTTCGACTTGAAGATATCAAACATTTAGATTGGCACCTTTGTAGACAATTATTGTAATAACCATGTCCACACGTGAGTATATATACTACAATTATTCAATCAGTATAGTTAGTGTAATCACAATATACGTAATTCCAAAAAATGTTTGTATATGGTTTCCTAGAAGTAACAAAGCCTCTTAGAAGGTGACAATTGGTTATTTCGTAAACTAAGAATGCAATTAACACCATTAGATGAGGTTTTATCAATCAAAGGATACTGATTTCGTGCTTGATATAGTGTTTAGTACCTATCGAATCTAAATAGAATGCAAAAATGCAAGGTCAAACTTAAAAGAGTTAATTTAACCAACTGATTTGTAAAAAATCATCTCAACATCCTCAATCAGAATCAAAGTGAAGATTTTCACTTCAACCGTTATATAAACCTCCCCAAGCATGCCATTCTTCAAAAAGGTGCAAAAGTGATGTTCCTCAACAACAAGTTGATTGATCATGTAATTTGCAGTGGGACAATTGGCATGATAATCAAAATGACTGATCCTCAAAATGTTGAAGTGACCTTTCTGACAACCCGCAATACCACAAAGATGACTGCGCAAAAAGAAACCATTCACTTTAATATCAATCGAAGCCCTGCATCAAGACAACAATTTCTTCTGCATAATGTCTTCGCTCTTACAGTGTACATAACCCAAGGATTAATATTGCCTCATAAAACTGTCAACATTGATGAAAATATGTTTGTGCCTGGTCAAGTATATGTGTAGCTATGACAGAGTGCCTTCTTAGGATTTGCTTGAGATTTTGGGTTTCGACTTTTCTTGTATAAAAATTGATCAATATGTGATTTGAGAAAACGCAAGATTGAAAGGCATGAACCAGAGAGATCTTGGCCAAATTAGAAAGTAGCAAAAACAATTAATTAATATTCAATTAATAAAAATTTCATAAAGCTTACTGCGCGCTCCCTGGTAAAATCTCGTTAATAGTTTTAATCAGTTCATTTGTTGCCATATTGCACAATTGACGTATTTATTAAAGTAACATCATTATTTTATCTACTCGAAGTAAGTCATCATCATTCATATTATCTATCATATACAAATTATTCGTGTTTTCAGTTTGAACATGATTGTAAAATTGAAAATTGTTCTTCGCCTTTACATCCAGCACTCTTTGCATGATGATTTAAGTAAATTTCATCCTAGCATCTATTAAACTTTATTGTTTTAACACAAATGCAACAATTTCCTTAGCATGAATAATATGATAAAAATGATCAAATTTCAAAGTATTTTTACCTAACATAGTAATAATCAACCCAATTTACTTGATGAGCCAATTCATTTTCTAATCTTAAAACAAACCCACGGATTACCTATTACTATATATATTGCTCTGGCCCTCGGAAAAGTATCCTTTTTACAATCAATTAATTTACACATCGTCCTCTTTTTTAGTGGTGTCAAAATAATTTTGGTTAATTTACAAATTTATCTGCAAGATCTAATCGCTGCAAAACGGTTTATTTAGTGATGAAGTACTAGTACAAAGAACTAACTGACGAAGAAATTGTTAGAGCAGTGAGGCCAGATCCCGAGGTTGACAATTCTTATGAAGAGAAAGAAGTGGAAACAGTATATAGTTATCGGATAGTTTAGACTTAGTTACCATGAATTTCATCTCGTTGCAAGGGACTTTTCAATTTATTTATAATAAGTTCGCTATAAACTGATTTTTCTTTATAATGGAACCGAGTCTTTACTATAATTGTTGTGGTATACCATGCCTACTACATTATCACTAGTACGTGTCCAATTTTAAGAAATAATCTATACAGTCTTTGTAAATTATTCAGGCTGTTCTATATTAAAAACTATTATGTGTGACATAGGTCAATTGGGAAGGATGATGTAGTGATGACGATATATTAATATTAATATATGTACAGTAACGCCTAATCCATGTGGTCGCTAATAGCATAATGACGATTTTGTATGTGAAAACAAAAATCTATACATGAAAATTAAATTGGCCAATCAAAAAGGAATTTCTACCCGTGTTTATGTAAAAGAATCATCATATTAAAAACCCATTTATGGAAGGGTAAAAAATTATGTAAATAATATTAAATATTGTTTGTTTACGTTCCATCTTAAAAAAGAATAGATTGTTTTCATAACCTTATCGTATATATATTGTTTATTTGTTTTTTTTTTTTTTTTAAAAAAAAAAGGAAAATAAATTTTTTTTAATGAATTCATTATTTTTATGAATTCATTTAAATTAATTTTATTTTTCTTACTTGGACATGGACAACAACCGACGACGACGGCGACGACAACGAAGACGACAATGACGACGACAAAGGCGTCAAAGGCGTCAAAAACAAATATTAAAAAAACATACGGAGTGCAGGGTAGGGTTACAGATTCTGTCGTCCCATCTGAAAAAAAAAGGTTAACCCCTCACCCACTATGTGTCCTGGAGGGTATGTGGAAGGAAGAAGCGCTGGTATGACGGGGACTTTGCGCCGGTTTGCCTTTCATCCGAGCCTCTTTGATTAGGTAAGTGTAGTATTTGACATCAAAGAGAAGAGCTCGAGCGAAACCTTATCTACAGGTGAGGGGCCGTGACCTCGGTGTAGTACGATGCAGATCATCTATAATCATTAATTGCTTATAGTAACAATTGGTCAACTTCAAAATACTAAAACAAAAAAAA
>CAUDNR010000310.1:21285-34939 GCA_958430865.1 Entrophospora sp. SA101
CCAAGAAAAAAAAAAAAAATCAATGCGCGTCTGTCCTACCAAAAAAAAACCAATAGGATAAATAATTAACACGTACGCGTCGATCATATCACAGACTTTTTTTCTTAAAGATTTTAAAAATGCCGAAAGATACCAGAAGAAATAATACAAGAAGCAGACAAGATGACACCGGTGCTATTAGAGAGTAAGTGTTTTAAGGATGGTGGTGGTGGCTATTGCCCGCCGCCACTCGTCGTCACTCTAGTTTATTTAAAAAGAATGGTTGTAATTCTAGTTCTAATTCTAATTATCCCTAAAAATATTATATTAGAGATAATAAACGAAAGAGAGAAGAGAATGAAGAGGATAATGATTATGATTCTAGTAAATAAATATTCATGTTATTGCATGTCTTTGTAATCTTTTTTGCATTAGCTAAATTTGAATTTATTATAATTGGAATGAAGATTATTCTAAGTATATAGATATAGAGGCATTGTTTGGCGAAATAAAAACTTCTCTACGAAAAGGAATGATACCACTGAAACCAGTGGATGTCTTCCATTTGTTAAAAAAGATTTATGAGGTATCTTCATTATTATCAATTTTTTTATTGGTAATATTACATTATAATCTAATTTGTTTTTAAAAAAAAACTCAAGGGAGAATCAGGAAAGTATTCTAAAAATTGTGCTACAACAGAAGAAACTGATTATTCAGCAACATACAATGACAACAACAACAACAACACTGCTACTGCTACTGCTTCTACCACTGCTGCTGTTACTGTTGCTGCTGCTGCTGCTTCTACTAATGCTGCCCCTGCTCCTACTACCGGCAATACTATTAGTAACTCTATACAAGAAACACGTTCATATGTACCTACAATATTACCAAAGAATGCTACTATTCCTTCTACCACCACTACATCGACTACAAATGCAAATTTAACTCCAATCTATCCATTAACAACACAGTCTACAGTACTATCAAAGAAATTTTGCATCTTCTTCCTCTTCTAATTACCTGAATAATTTAATGCCTCATGGCATAAAAAGAAACTATCAAGATCATTATAATCAATCATCAACAACAACAACTACCAATTCTTTGCAGATGTCCAATAATAGTAATAATACATCTTTAAATGAAGAGGATCAAGAGGATGAAAGTGAGTCAGGTGAAAGTGAGTCAGATGAAAATGAGGAAGAAGAAGGAAGTGGAGTAGAAGAGGAGGGTTGGATTAGTCCAAAACAAGTCCTAGCACCGAATGGAAAATATTTAATAATAAAATATGATGAAGTGGAGACAGAGCAATCAGGTAGTGAAAAGGAAGTTGATGATGAAGATTTAAGTGTCTTAGAATCAGATGAAGGAATCCATTCAGGTTCAAGACGTTGGTTGAATGTGGAACTTACAATCCTGTTGAAGTATATATTCAGAAGAATTAATACTAGAAAATTGTACCATGATTTAGGACTAAAGAAAAGCTCCTGAGCCATGAGTTTAAAGAAATCATATATCAAGAGGAGAGTTCAGGAACTTTTTGAAGTGGATTGGTGATATGTCCTCAAAAAATATAATTAAGCAATCAATAATTTTTTTATATTCACACATATAAATGGATAATTTTTTTATGTGTATTTATTTATATTAATAATTAATTGTCTATATTTTTTTTGAGCACAAATTTCATACTCTTCACTCGCTAGCTTCATCAATTAGTTTCATATCATCTATTTATTTTACATACTTTTCAATTAAATCTTTAAATCTTTAAATCTTTAATGACAGTAATAATTTATATGTTTTTATAATAATAAATAATAATTGCTATTTCATATCTGATTAAATGAGATCTTCTTTAATCTCAGTTGTCACCCAAAATGCCAACAATACCGATGACAATTGTTGAGAACAGTCGCGATAACAGAAAAAGAAATTGTTGTCAAAAATTGTCCATCATCACTACTACTTTTTATTGCTACAACACTACCATTGCTATATTTGTCTCATCCTTCACTTCAATTCTTGACTAACTTTATATATGTCCAAAAATAATTGATTTTTTTAATGATAAAAATTTTTTTTATGTGCATCAAAATGAGCACGGTTTCAAAAAATTCAATTCAATCCAAAAATTTTACATTTAGAAATTATAGATGTTAAAGAGAATTTCATCAAACTATTATTATGTTATAACTAGAGTAGCAAGTAATACAGTCAAACCTCAATAAGCTGAACTTCTGGGAATCAAAAAAATAGGATCAGCTTATCAAAATTTGGTTTATGAAACAAAACGATTTTTATTTAAATTCGGCTTACGTTATAAAATATAAATTTAAAAATTATTCTAAACAAAAATATTTATCTAAAGATTGTTGCACGGAACTATTAACCTTATGACTTAATAATTTTTTTCTAAGAGTACAAATACATTTTAATTCATCTTCGCATACATCAAAATCACTTGGAATAAAGATTTCATCCTGTTGCTCATCTATTTCTATTTCTGTTGGTTGAATTAATGCAACAATATCCTCGTCTTCCATTACTAATTCGCCTGCAACCATGTTATTCTCAATATTTAAATACTCATCTGCTAAAAGTGAATCATCAAATGGAAGTTGGTTAATTAAATCTTGAACTTCATGATTCTCTTGTTCAATATCAACTTCAACCTCAACTTCAACATTATTCAAAAATTCTAAATTTTCAGGTAAAATTCCAGTATGTTTCCAGCAATTTTTTATTACTGTTGATGTTACACTTCCCCATGCTTTTTTGGTAAAACAAATAGCATCATATATTGTAACAGGAGTAACTGACTTTTCTAATATCTGAGCTGTCTCATAAGCTTCAATGCGATCACGAACCAACAATTTTTTATATTGTGCTTTAAAAGAATGAATAATTCCCGCATCACATGGTTGTAAATGACTAGTAGTATTTGGTAAAAAAAATTCCACTTTTATATTGTTCAAAGTATCTAAATTTCATGAGAATGAACTGGTGCGTTATCGACCAATAATAAAATTTTTCTCTTTTGAAAATGCATTTTTTTATCAAGCTTTTGTAGATAATCATTCCATATACTGACTTGCATCCATGCTGATTGGTTCCAATAATAATCAATTGACAAATCGTTTTTATTTTTACCATTAAGTGAACAAGGATTTTTATATTTATATATAAACAATGGATCTAATTTCTCTATACTTGTCGTCGGAATTCCCAGGCAGAAATAATACGGTTACAGCATGTGCCTTATTATTTGCTGTAAATAACGTAAACTGTAAAACTGTAAAACTGTAAAACTGTAAAACCGTAAACCTGTAAAACTGTAAAACCGTAAAATCGTAAAACCGTAAAATCGTAAAATCGTAAAACCGTAAAATCGTAAAACTGTAAATACCGTAAATACTGTAATAGTAAATACCAGAAAATAAAAGACATAACAGCATGTGTAATAGTAATGGCATCATGACTATATATTAATATTTACAATTTACTATCATTATCATAATATTATTATACAACACAGTTTACTTATTATTTATCATTATTTTTACAACAATTAAAAATTCAAATTTCTCCCAAAAAAAATTACTCTATATAGCAATTCTTCAGAAAAAATTACATCAAAATTAACATTACGATCACCATGATCAAAAACCTCCTGCTCATTCCTAGTTGTACTTTCATCTTCATTTCCATTTACATCAAATCCAAGGCTCAAATTCATAATACCTTCCATAAACAAAATATCATTATTTAAACCAAGACTTTCATCCTCCTCTTCGTTTTGATCTTCTTCACCATACTCAAATAATTCATTATCTTCACCATATTCAAACAAATCATCATCTTCAGCCATATATTATATAATATAATTGTATAATGTAACTGTTTTTACCTAATGCTTGATTTATTCTCTCTCTCTTACTTGTGTCAATTTCTACAGAAGAATCAATATAATTGGTAATGGATGGATTAGATGAATTTATCTTCTGTATTTTATTAGAACTCGAAGATTGTTCTATCAATATTTGCATGTATTCAAGTTTTACATTAGTTGGCACTGCAGAACAATGTAAAACTAGATGCTCTTTCAAAAGTTCAGGTTTACCTCTAGACCAAGCTTCTGCGCAATAATGACATTTGGCAGAGAAGTGGCCATCTCCTATTGTTTCTTTAAAAAAAATGCTCCCAAACAATTGATTCTTTACGACCTCTTTTATTTTTTTTTTGACCATTGCTTTGATGATTACTTGACATGCCCGACCTAACAGAACTCATAGAACTCATTTTTTCTTTTAATAATTGAAAAATATTTTATTAAGAAAAAACTTATTATTTCATATAATATAACTATTTCTATAAATATTTATTATCATTCACTGTTGTTTAAAACCTACATTAGTATGTTTATGTTATGTTTAATTGAATTAATAAAAAAGACGTTTAATATTATTAAAGGTTCATGGAAAATTTTTCTGTGTTATTATTAGGTGTTACAGTACTACTATTACTATGATATTAGGATTTACGGCATTTATGGCATTTACGGCATTTACAGCATTACGGTTTTACAGTTTACGGCTTTTATGACTTTGAGGTCTCATGCCGAAAATCATTTACGGCTTATACGTAATGCCGAATTTGCCGTAATTATGGAAATTCTGACGACAAGTATAATGCAGACTAAAGCAAATTCAGCAACAGCAGTTGTGCCAAAGTGTTCCCTACAAAGTCGCTTATAACCACTTGGAAGATTGTGTTAGAAAAATTTTGCTTATAATTATAAGGGACTGATTTATAGTTATTTATAAGGTTATTAATTTATTTAGAATTTTAAAATTACATGGTATTTCAAAATAATAATAATAATAATGGTAGTTAATTTATTGTTTGATAATTATGAATACAAAGAATTGGAGAAATAATAATTAACAATAAAGAAATTTTATTTATTGATGATAACATCTTTTAATCATATTCCTTTTCTAAAATTTATATCACATACCAATTACATAAGAAACACATGAATGTTTCAGAAAATTTTTATTTTAAAAATGCGTTCTTGGAGAATTATTAATTAGTTTTCACCAGAGTTATCAGAAATAATTTTGTCACTACATTATCCATCGAAAGATTATTATAATAAATAATAAACGATAATAATTATTATGCGTAACAATCGTTTCTGATCGTACATCCATTTTTTTTCTTGAAAAAAATAAAAAAAATAGATAGTTAATAGTTGATGCAACATTGCATACATATCCTTTTAATAGTTTATTATTAATAGTATATTGTTATTACAGGAACATTAATTAGAATATTTTGATGTTGAATTTTACAAACAATTATATTTTCTAAATAATTAATAATTAATAAAATATGATTGCGTAACGGATTGTACACTGTCAGATCGTCAGATCGTTCAACCCTTTGCAACATTTGGAAAAAGAAATAAATATTTTAATATAATCTCACATACCTTTTAAAAATAGCAGTAACATTAGTGCTTGTAATCTTGAAATAATTGGTCAATTGATATGATTTTAGCTCAAAATTTTACATATATGTTATATTAATATATAAATGTATATAAAACCATTAATAATCATTAATTCGTGCTCCGTGAGACAACTGCAAAATTTTGCCGATCATTAGAATTTTTGGAATATGACCGTCCCTCACGTGATTAAGCATGATTACGCGCGACATTAAAATTTAAAATTTAAACTTTTCAAAGTAACCAAACATCTATTTATATTTCTTTTTTTTTGAATAAAACTAAATACTAATGCCTATTTATATTTTTTTTCTTGAATAAATAATTAAATATTATACTTGAATCTTAAGTTTTATATAGCAATTTTAGGCAAGAATCCAGTGGTCCCTCCATATAAAGATAAAATATTTTATAAGAAAGTCCCTTTGAAAATTTGTATATTAAAACTTTGGGTTTCTTATTATTTATTACATTTGCAAATACAATTTATAAATTCGTATAAATAGTAGTTTGTTAGGAATGAAGTAAGGGTTCCGGAAAATTTCAATTAGTGATCTGCGAAAATTTGCGCCAAATTCTGTTATGAAATTATTGCAGTTGTTTCACGTATCACGAATTAAAAATCTTTTAGATTCCATTTCAATTATTTCATTTGATAACTCGTGGGATCAATTAATACAAAAATACTTTAATGGAAATGTTGACAATTATTCAAATAAGCACTTGTACAATGTTAGAAATAAGTGGGCATGGTGTTGGAACAATCAAATAATGACAGCTGGTATCAAACAACTTCGTGTTTAGAAGGTTATCATGCAATCATAAAAAAAAAATTACATTCTAATTCAAGTCTTGTTGAAGTTTTTGAAAAAAATTGAAAATGACATACAAAAAACAGAGAAAATTAAAGTTAACAGTTGGTATTTGAGTAAAAACATCAATTATGGGTTTTACAACACCATAATTGATGTATATAAAGAAATAATTGCAAACATGAAAATACACTTATCAGACTTTTCTCAGTCTTTGATTAAAATAGAAATGGTGTCTTCATATTTTTATCAATGCAATATTTCTACAATTGAAGAATTATGTGTTGATAATTCTGATAATGATATTAATACCAACAACATTAATAATGAGGATGGCAATAACTTTGATATTTTTAATGTAAGAGGTTCTTCATTACATGAACTAATCTTGGCGGCTGAAGAAAATCCATCAGAAATTTGGAAATTATATCACTATAATTCAAATAAAAACCAATATGTCCTTGTTTTTGCTGATGGTTCATATGTGTGTACTTGTATGCTCCCATCAAATCATGGAATAGTATACAGGCACTTTTTTGTAGTTTTAAGAAGTAGCAAAATCTTAAAATTTCATATAAGTGTGATTGCAAAAAGATGGTTTAAGGATCCAATAGATGATAATAAGTTGAAAAAGGAAAATATCTTGAGTAGTAATTGCATTAGGACTTACAATGAACCAAAACCATTTGTCGAAACATTTGGTGAAAGTTCAAAAAAATTTTTAAAAATAAATCCACCAGCAATTGTTGAAAGAAATAACAATAGAAAAGATAACAATTATATTACAGCGTTTGATAAATTTAGAAAAGTTGTGAAAATTGCTGATGAAGACAAAGAAAAATATTTATTGGTAGAAAAGGCACTTGAAGATGTGTATTTGGAAATAACAAAAGAAGAAAATGAGATTAAAAACCCTTTAAAAGTAAAAACTAAAAGGCATACTCCCCAAAAAGTCCATTATACTAGATCAAAATGTAAAAAAAATAATAATAATGGTAATAATAGTAATAGAAAAAATGATAATAAAAAAAAATAATAATGATAACAATAAAAATAGTAATAGTAATAGAAAAAATTAGCGAGTTGATTAGGAAATCACAAATTGTCAAAATTTTGTATATAAAGTTTATAAAATTATAAATAAAAAAAAATTTGAAAAAAAATCTTGACATGAAGTTTTAACAATTAACCAATCTATGTTAATAACCATCATCTTGAAATATTAACCATTGAATGTATAAAGTAATCTATTAAATAATATATTCGCCTAATGTTAAAAAGGAGTACTGATTAAATTTTTATTTTTTAAAAAATCACAAAATTATGTGCAAAATTTAGCATCTCTAAACATTTTTATTAAACTAAAAAAATAAAATTTTGACCAATATTTTCTTGACTTAGTTGTCTTGAAAAAAATTCCTAATCATGGCTAAAGATAAATTTTCTAGTAGTGGATATTGCTAGTTGACTAGCAATGCTAGAAAAAATAATAATGATAAAAATATATAGTAAAAAATAATTTTTATTTCTATTTAAAAAATATATAATAAAAATTAATGTATAAATAACGCATGTTGCTAAACCATCACAGGAACATAAGTGATTTTTGAAAACTATCACCATTGAAATCATTGAAATCTTATACTAATTTGTAGGGTTCTGTATATTCCGTAAAAAGAACCTTTCTGTATATAATATTTTCCTTTAATTTAAAGGAATATCCTATATAAGTGATCGAGACATGCGACTTTATAATACTATGACACCAAAAATATCATCTCACTATAATATCAATCTGTATTTCACGAAACTCACTGTTACGTTTTCATTTACTTGTTTTTCTTTGTGGAGAACTAAATGACGTACACCAAATAATTTTTTCGTATACATTTTTTATAGTTTATTTAATTGCCGATTAATTGATAAAGGATGTAATTGAAAAATGAAAATTACGTTATTTAAATAACTACTTCATCATCACCAAACTCTAGTGATCGATTTATCAAAAGAATTTCATCATTATTTGTTTCTATATATTTTTACCACTTTTAAAATCTTTTCATACAAAAATCTGTACCAAAACCTGTCTTATGTGCTATGTAAATGTCGTTCTAAGTACTAATATTGATCAACCTATATTACTTCAAACTCGCACTAAAGACAGCTCAAGCACATTATTAATATTATTGTGTATTACTATTATTATTATATGTAGTTAACTTCAAAAGTCGAAAATTCGAAAAAAAATCAATTTAACACAACTCATATGTATGTAATAATAATAGAATAGTTTTAATTTGTTTTATTATTACTAAAACTATTACAACTGTTACCAATATTTCTTCTTTATCATTACATTTCATAAAATGAAAAAATCAATACGCGTCTGAATTGTCTTTAGTGCCTGAGTTTGAAGCAGATCAATATTGGCATGTAGAGCAACTTTTACATACCTACGAGTTGTGTTAAATTGATTTTTTCGAATTTTAACTTTAAAGTTAACTGTGCGTCATAGTCATTACAAAGTAATATTAATAATAAAGTAAAAACGGAATTGGGCGTCTGAGTTCGAAGCAACATACGTTGATCAATGTTGATACGTAGAACGACCTTTACATAGCACACAAGATAGGTTTTGTTTGGTACAAATTTTTGTAAGTTTTAATTTAAAAGTGATGAAAATAGAAAACAAAGAATGCTGAAATCCTTTAATTGTTGAGTCACGATAAATCAACCACTAGAGTTTGGCGCTGATTGGAGTTGTTCTTTAAATAATGCAATTTTCATTTTCAATTTTTCAAGATTTATATTAATTCTTTATCAATTGATCCTGTTAGAGAAAAATTTAAAGGCAATAAATAAACTATTTTACTGTCAAAAAAAACCCATTATAACAAAAAGTTAGATTATCACACAATATTACGAGAACATTGTTTGTTACACACCATTAATTCCGTAAAGAAAAAGGAAATAATGTAATTGTTATTCTCGAAAAAATCTTCACTGTTAAAACATCAAGTCGACTTTTATATTTTATATTTTTATATAATGTCATACGCTAGATTATTATCATCGTTATCACCAGAAAGAAAGGATTTTCTATGCAAAATTTATGGTGAAATATATCGTAATGCAGTGGTTAATTCTGATAGAGAAAGTAGAAAAATTTATTTTTTTTCATTGGTCAAAAAAACAAGGAGCTTTCCGAAAATGAAAATAAATTTTGCAAGGAAAGGTTTATTTATGAGTTTGAATTAAGTAATGCAGTGTATGGATTGGGCAAATCAAAAGAATGTAACAAATGTAAATTGACAAGATACTCTGATAGATTCTGTGAAGGTTGTATTAGTTTACAATTACAGAGTCTTTTCACCAGTTGGACATCTGGAAATAACATAATTGATGATTTTATTCAACAATCTCAAACAAAATCTTCTCTGCCAACTTATATTTTAGAATGGATACCTTTTGAGCAATTTGAAAAAGTAACAAAGTTAACTGAAGGTGGATTTAGTTCAATTTTTACTGCAAAATGGACAAGAGGGAGAATAATTGATTACAATGAAAATAAAATGGAATTTAGTTATTTAGGAAAGCAACATGTGGTATTAAAAAGTTTAAATGATTCAAGTAATCCAGGAAAAGCTTTTTTGATGAGGTTGGTAGTTGTTATTTAAAATAATACTGTATTATATAAATACTAATCAATTTTATATTTACTTTCAGGCAGTGAATTATTGTAAAATTAAATCAAAAATGCTTAATCGTTGTTATGGTATGACTAAATTTCCAGATAATGGAAATTATGCAATAGTTTTAGATCATCATTTAGAAGGAAATTTAAGGGATCACTTGCAAAAAAGTCATTTAACATTAAAGGACAAAATCACAATCTTTAAATGCTTACGCAATGCATTAGATGATATACATCAGAAAGATTTAATTCATTGTGATTTACATAGTGGTAATATATTAATAAGCAAAGGTAGTTGTTATATTACAGATTTAGAATTATGTGGGCCAGTTGATGAAAAGTCATCAAATAAAGCCTATGGGATTGTATCATATGTTGCACCTGAGCTACTTAGAGGCAAAAAGAACACCAAAGAAACAGATATCTATAGTGTTGGGATGTTAATGTGGGAAATATTTGCAGGTCATCCACCATTTGATGATAGAGCTCACAATCATCGTTTGATTTTTGATATATGTGAGGAAGGTTTACGACCACAATATTACCTGGAATGCCTGATGATTATGTGCAAATGATGCAGAGGTGTTGGGATGTGGATCCATCAAAGAGACCAACTAGTAGAGAGCTGCTTGATTTTGCTAGAAATAAACGTAATGAAATTATTAAAAATAATAATAGCAATGATAGTTTAATAAAAAGATTATTCAAATTTTTTAAAATCAAAAAACGTGGAATTGATTTTAATAATGATAGTAACAGCAGCAGCAGCAGTGGTGGTGGTGGTGGTGCTTCGCAACTAGCGCACAAATCACATCCAAGTGCATATCATACAAGTAGAATCTTAGATGAGGAGATTGCTAAATCTATAAGCTTTAAAATTTATACAAGTAATAATGGCTCGTTAAATAATCTTGATTTTGGCTCTTTTCTCTAAGATGTTAACAAGGCGAATAAAAATTTCATTATTAATTAATTGGAATCACTACCCATTAATTAATTAATTAATTAATAAAACCTTAGATTTTAGTAATAATAGTAAAGGAAAGATGCGATGAATGACTAATTTATTCATTTCTTAAAGCTAAATTATTATAATAATAATTTTTTTATAGTTTTTGATTCTTGTTAAATGATGGGATCATTTTGTCATTTAATTGCAAGCAACTCACAATAATTCGGTGCTTTGTCAATTAATTAGTTACGAATTTACTTTGGTTTTCGATTACTGCACCTAGGCGAATCTGTGGGCATACTTAATGGTATCAGATAACTGTAAATAATAAAGATTGCCCCTTTACGATGTTATAAAGTTCTTTTTAATCACTCGTGATCGGTTTATTTCAATCGTTTGCCCTTGTTTATATTTATTGGCCGATAGCAAACTCGCTTTGGTTTATTTACAAAACAACTTAAGCAAAGCCTTACATTTACAATTACAATAAAATACTATCAGTATTTCCAATTAATATTCGGACAACACTTTGTATTCATAGAATTGACTAGTGAGTGTTAGTGATAATCACCATCACGATTTTGATATTGCATGCTAAAATTCTTCGAGTTTCAGGAGACATATTTACAAGTATTAGATATTTAGATTATTTACAAAGTGAAGATGGTAAATAACATAAGTTATTTTATAATCACTAGAATATATTTTTTTTAATACTAGTGATGTTAGCTGGCTTAGACGACTTACACAGTTTAGCCGGCTAAAAAAATTTCTCTTGACATTCATTTTTACATCTGGAATTTTAATGCAGAATTCAGTGACATAAACATTTAGTTGAGATGGTCCACCTGCATTACTTAGAATGACAAAAAATATACATTTCTCAAAAAACAATGTACAAATACATAATAGCAAGATAAATCATAGTTTCTATTCGTAATATTAATACAAATTCTTATTTTAATTCGAATTATTCATTCTATTCGAACCACTAAAGGCGAGATATTATATAATAACAATAATAAATAATAGTAATAATAATTATAGTAATAACTATAGTAGTAGCAATAATAATAATACCGGAAAGCTCAGTACCATCTGAAAAGCTTTTTCATCAACTGGGATTTATTTAAGTTCTTATCTGGCTAAGGTTTTCCTACCGGCTAACATCACTATTTAATACTATAATTAATTTATAGATAATATCACTTCTACAATATTACAAAGATGCTCTACCAATGGATTAATTTTTATAAATATTATATTGCTCTTCAGATGATGCTACTCCACCCGATGCATTTAATAATCCACTAAATGATACCATTGGCTGAGGATGGCTAATAAATCAAAAAACAATATATTATATTATTACAATAAATAAAGCATTTATAGTAATAAATTTTTTCTTATACTTTTTTCCATGATATTGCTGCTGTTCTGTTGTAGCTTTCAGTAATTGCTTGGGTTAAAAGTTGCATCAATATCTTCTAATAATATAATGCTTCGTTGGGGTGCATTGCTCATCAAAATGATTCGATTGATCAAAATTCTGCCAAATTTAATATACTGTATATTCCAACTCCTGCAAGTGCTTGTAAAAAAACTGTTTTTGCCACTTCCTGATGGCCCATACAACAAATACCCACGCCTATATGGTATTCCTAACACTATTAACATTCATGATATTAACAATAACAAATATAACCATATTATTATTAAATAAAAGTATATATCTATCCCAATAATCTACGTTTCTCGGTAGTCCAAAAGGTGACCATTCAGCCCCAACTAGTAATAATAACAGTTTAGCTAATGCTAGCTCTTGTGTTTCCTTCAACAAACAAATGTTGATCACGGGCCAATGTTGTCAAGGTGACAGTTTCCCATGGGCTACCAAAAGTCGCATCTAACAACTTGATATCTCGTTGACACTCAACCTATATATTATCAACAACTTCCAAAGGAACAACTTTTACAACAACTGTCTTAACTCCTCACACCTTCATTGAATAATCGCTCATATTTTTTCCTTGGTTCTTAGTTCATTAAAGGCTTGTTCGTACATATTTCGACATTTGTTTCAAAGAAGTAAATCTGATTCTATATTTAAATCACACAAAAAATATATATAAATATTAAATGAATAAAAATACACGCCTTTTCATCCAAACTAGTGTTGGTCGCCAAAACTATTTTAAAGAGACGAAAGTCAAAACTAAAATTAAAAGTTATATGTCAAAACTAAATCAAAAGTCAATAGTCAAAAGTCAAAGCTAGTTTCGACTTATGGCGAAACCTTTTAACTTTCGCACGGTTGCGAAACTCTCTAATTTTGGAAACCAACACTAATCCAAACAAATGTTTTCTTGGTCCTGGTAATAGGCTGAATGCTGTACTAACACTACCATCATGTTGTATAAAACTATCTACTGCATATTGATGTATTCGTTGTTTGGATTGTTGTTAGTGATGTTAGCCGGCTAAGAAATTTATCGGCTTAGCGGGCTTGAGCCAATCAAATTACATTCTCAAAAATAATAAAAAATATTCATTCATTCGTAATGCCGTCAAAAAAGGAAAAGAAAACTAATGCACAAAATAAGCAATTAATTAGTTCCAACACTCGTAGCAAAGCAAATTCTTGGTCTGGTGGGTCATTGCATAACAATATTAACAATGGGTTAAATAGCAGTAGT
>CAUDNR010000311.1:0-10159 GCA_958430865.1 Entrophospora sp. SA101
TTTAATCATTTCCTTCATTTCCTTGTATGTGAATGCCTCCATCCATCAAATATTCATGATGGTCATGATTATTATTCAATACATTTGATATCATCATTGACATAACAAACAATTGCATCACTCAGGTAGTAATAATAACAAGGCTATGCATGAATGAAACTTTAATAATGCATGTCTACCCAGATCTCTGGGGTTCACAAAATAAATTACTTTTCCTGATTATCAATTATGGTTCCTTATGAATAATAAATCCGATGTTGATTGCATGTGTCAGATTTAATTAAAACTTTCCTGTCACAAACATGCAGTCGGGTGCTTTCACACATTTCAGCACCATGGATTTTTTTTCCACTGTTGAAATACCCCACATGTTGGAAGGCTTTGGACAAAACTTTTACTTATCTTCCCCTAGACCAGGCTTGGCTGTTACCATATGGGCATTGATCACTAATAGCTGGCATTTGTGTGATGATTGCTGCATGTTATTGCCACACTAGCATAAAAGTTGGCACCTGCAACTGGTTCAAAAGTTCTGCAACTCAGGAGATTGCAACCTGGATTGCTGTTTTGGATTTTCCCTGAATTCAGAGTTTTGAGTCCTGGGTTGCTGTAATTTTTATGAAAAGAAAAGTATTAATATTTAACAATTAATTATTTAAATGTTTATTTTGTTGAAAAAAATATACATTGATAGTGTACATTTTCTGTGCTTAACATCCATGTGACCCTAAGTCTGGACAAAAGATCCCTTTCTATGAGTTTGGCTGGTATATCTCAAAGGCATCTCCTGTCTTGTCAGTGGCATGCCAACTCACCAACAACCCTACCCCATTTATTTAAATAACAAGTTCAGTTAGTCAAATAAAAATTAAAGAGAAACAGAAAATTTGGGAAATGATTAATTTATAACATACCAAACAAAATCCAAACCATTTTATTTTACAGCTTTCTCCTTGATGCCAGTGATCATGGTGACTATCACAATAGGAGTGGGCAGAATCAAACTACCACCTTTATACTTGTAAGATACATGCTCTCATTGAGCTACACTCCTTTAGCCTAGAGTGGGAGGTTATATGGGAAAAAGTTCCCATTTAAAAAAAACAACAAATTCAGTTGGTCAACAAAAATTAAAGAAAAACAGAGTATTTATGAAAATGATTAATTTATAACATAACATACCAAAATCCAAACCATTTTATGACTTTTTCTCATTGGCCATATTGCTGACAAAGATGTATATAATCATGTGATAATTTTAACCTACAGGACAAGGGGCTGATTGGGTAAAAACCCCATTCAATCCCCTACCCAAAATCATAAATTGGTTAGTATCAGAGAAACAGAGAATTTAGGAAAATGATTATACAAAAACACTATTTTACAACTTTCCTTTTAACATCAGAGCCCAAATGCAATTTCAGGGCCACCAACCCTGCTCTGAATTGTGACCTCCTGTGCTTGGAACGAATTGCAGATTCTCTTGATATTCCTCCAGAGTTGCAACATCTTGGTCACAGTGCCATCCTTGCCATAGAGGTGGAATCGTTGCAGGTGACTTTTCGGCTAGCGTGCCAGCAACCATCTCTGATCTGGGAAGATTAGTGAAAGTGTCATTGACAATTGGTGCAGTCTCAGTAAACTCCAGATCCATGCGCCTTCTGGAATTCGGTTACATCATCATATCTTCGGGTCGTTGGGTCAAGATTAGCCTTATGTACACGAGGAATATGTGAGAATGACTGTAAAGTGTTCAAGGTAGCATGCGTGCTTCAACGCCTGCCAATTTCTGATAATCAAACGTTGCATATCAAAATGTTTCTTTTTAAATGGTGTGCTGCCTTGACATCTTTTTGTGATTATAATAATATATAATATTATTATTATTATGGATTATGAAAAGCAAATATTATCAATGAAAATCTTGTAATTACCCAGCAAGATCTGCTCTGCGTTTTGATTTCCAATTAAAATATTTATAAACTAAAATAAAAGACACCTCATACATATCAATACAAATAAAAAATAGCACCTCTGGTTAGGTGTTAACACGTATTCTTTAGGAGACCCAACCCAAACCAAACAACAACACTCATGTTTTGTCACCTTGGACTCTGTCAAAAAATAAATTGTTCAATTCGCGTCTGTCCTACCAAAAAAAAAAAACCAATAGGATAAATAATTAATGTGTACGCGTCGATCAATTAATAAACTTCTTTTTCCTAAAATTAAAAATTTAAAATGCCACGTCAATCGAAAAGAAGCAGAGAGGATTATTTGGAAGAAGAAAAAGGGTAAGTGTTTTAAGGATGGCGATGGTGGTTATCGCCCGCCACTCGTCGTCACTCTAGTTTCTATATTAATATTAAATATATATATATATCCGGTCCCGTTTACTTCGTCGAAAATTATTTCGTCGACAATCACTTCGACAATCATTTCATCGAAAGTTCATTTTGTCGAAAGTTTGTTTCATCGAAAGTTCATTTCGTTGAAAATTATTTCGTCGACAGTTCATTTCATCGGCTTATGTATCGTACTAATGATAAATGAGGTGATGATAGTGATGGCAACAATATCGACATTGAATATTTTAGTATTGATAATAATTATTGTTTTTTAGTAGAGTGTGTGGATCAGACAAATTGGTAATATTCCTTTCATGATACGTAAATTTGAGTCATTCGTATACTTGCAAACTAATTAGCACTCTGATTTTACCTGAATTTTTCTTTCTTAATTACAATCATACAAATGCAAATTATACTAATAATAAATAAATTAAATGGTAGTAGTAGATACTAAACAGTGCAATGCATATGTTACGCTAAATCATTAAATTGAAAATTAGTTTTTGATATTATTAAAATCGTATGATTAAATGGGTCTGACAATCAAGTAAGGTTTCTAGCCTAAACTGTTTCTCAAAGCTCAAACTATTTTGTCGATTTGGGTTTTTCAACGTTTTTTATATAGGGGTAGGTATATTAGACCAGAAACCTTACAATCAAGCCATCAGACGAATTTTGTGCTTTAATAATATCGTGTTAAATAAATAAATAAAAACTAATTTTTTTGTCAATTTTTGGCTAGCATCATAACTATGCATGCTCTATAAACTTGTTTTTTAAAATAATAAATTTTTTTTTGTTTATTTTTTTGGTTAGTATTTAATTTTGAAAAATTTTTAAAATCAAATTGGTTATTGTTACCAATCACTTGCTAACTCGAAAGAGTATACAATATATCTGATTTATTAAACAATTAGAAATGTGTAAAATTTTTGCGCATCTTTTAATTTGTAATATAAAGGAATTTGGCGAAAACCTACTTTGTACAAAGATGGGTTTTAAAATTTTTAAAATCAACGATTACCTATTGTTACCAATCACTTGATACCCAGAAAGAGTATGGTTTGCTTGTTGTCTACATGACAATTTTTCATTATAAATATAACTATAATTCGCAAAGACATCAGAATAAAATTTTCTTAATTAATTTGATAATAACTATCATAATAACTTTATCATAATCATATCACATATATAAACTATTGAATGATTGATAAAACCTTCGTTAGTATATTTTGTTCATAGATCTTGTCCTTAAAGCTTACTTCGATTACTCCTACACAAACTATTAATTAATTGATAAACGTTTGTTAGAATATTACTTCGATTATTCCTACACAAACTATTGAATAATTAATAAAACGTTCGTTAGAATACTTTGTTCATAGATCTTGACCTTAACACTTGTACAAACTATCGAATAATTGATAAAACGTTCGTTAGAATATTTTGTTCATAGATCTTGTCCTTAACACTTGTACAAACTATTGAATAATTAATAAAACGTTTGTTAGAATAATTTCTTCATAGATCTTGTCCTTAAAACTTACTTCGATTACTCATACATAAACTGTTTAATGATTGATAAAACGTTCGTTAGAATATTTTGTTCATAGATCTTGTCCTTAAAACTTACTTCGATTGCTCCTACACAAACTATTGAATAATTGATAAAACGTTCGTCAGAATATTTTGCAAACTTCATATATCTCGTCCTTAACACTTGTGCAAACTATTGAATGATTGATAAAACGTTCGTCAGAATATTTTACAAACTTCATATATCTCGTCCTTAACACTTGTGCAAACTATTGAATGATTGATAAAACGTTCGTTAGAATATTTTGTAAGCTTCATAGATCTTTTCCTTAACGCTTGTACAAACTATTGGATAATTGATAAAACGTTCGTTAGAATATTTTGTAAGCTTCATAGAACTTGTCCTTAAAACTTACTTATACAAACTATTTAATATTTGATAAAATGTTCGTTAGAATATTTTGTTCATAGATCTTGTCCTTAATGCTTGTACAAACTATTGAATAATTGATAAAACGTTCGTTAGAATATTTTGAAAGCTTCATAAATCTTGTCTTAGCGCTTACTTCGATCATTCCTATACAAACTGGATCTTATCATCCTCGAGTCAAACGATGATTCGTTGTCGTCGTTGCTACTAATTATATTATTAATATATTGATTGATGGATCTTCGTATATTACAAATGTAACCAATCAAATCAATTAGCGAATTTTTATCTTTTTTTTAATTTTAAATGTTTTCTTTTAACTAAATAAAAATAAAAATAAATAATAAAAATTAACAAAAGGAAGGGTCATGTCACGAGGGGTCAATACACCCAACATGAGCCACCCGCGTCAGTTCCACCTTCCTAGCACGCGGGACTTTACAGCCGGTCCAAAGTGAGGCATTGCACCTAAGGGAGCCGGACACAGGGGACCATATCCGGTACTTCATCATTGCATGACTTTTCCCTGGTCGATACTATTATACCAATTCTATGACTTATATATTAACTTTTTTTCAAGTTGTGCAAAATATGGGACACCAACCATTTCATTGGATTAAATTTATTCCATAATTTTTATTGTGTAATCTAAAAAAAATAAAATTCAACAGAAAAAGTAGACTGTTAAATACAAGATGTATGACGATACACGAAGCTTCCAAGTAAAATACACTGATGAACGTTCATCAATTATCGAATAGCTTGTATCGAAATACAGAAATAAGTGTTAAAAGTCAAGGTCTATGAATCTGTTTGTAATGAGCGCTTTATCAATTATTCAAATAATTATATAGGCAGACTTGGTCAAAGTAAGTGTTAAAGTCAAGATCTATTTGCAAATCAAGTTTCCAAAACGAACGTTTATTATTATAGGCAGGTTCGATCAAAGTAAGTCTTAAAGTCGAGATCTATGAAGCTGTTTGTAAAATGTATTTAATTAACGTTTTATTATTATCAATTATTCAATAATTATATAGGCGGGTTTGATCGAATTAAGTATTAAAGTAGTCGAGATCTATGAAGCTATTTGTAAAATATATTTATCAACGTTTTATTATTATCAATTATTCAACAATTATATAGGCGGGTTTGATCGAAGTAAATGTTAGTCAAGATCTATGAAGTTTGCAAAACGAATGACCAATAAAAAGTTGTGGGACTAAGTGACTTGCACTATATAAGGTTAGGCCGAGAGATATGGTAAAGAGAAGAGTTAGAAAGAGAGTTGTTTTTCAACCAAGTCAAAAACCAACCCTTTAAATACATCTTCAAGTAGTAGAATTTAATTTATTAGACTATTTTGAAGGCTTGTCGCATGTTTTCTTCCAACTTCTTAAATTTGAACCATTTGTCGAATATTTTTATTAACTCTCATATTAATATAAATAATTCATTTATTTTTACGTTATCAAATTCACGATTTTGATTGGTCAATCAATGATTACATGGATTAAAATTTTGTGTTAAAACATAGCTCTAAACCTTTAATTAGTTTTCGACTAAATAAATAAACAAACATTTAAAACCAAAATTATCCACTAATTAAACTAATATGTTAGTAAACCTATTCATTCTGATCCACATAAACATAATAAACAATTGTTATCATAACATGAATTGTTGTAGAAATGAACTGACGACGAAATAACTTTCGACAAAATGAACTTTCGACAAAATGAACTTTCGATGAAATGAACTTTCGACGAAATGATTGTCGACGAAATAATTGTCGATGAAGTGATTGTCGACGAAATAATTTTCGACGAAATGATTGTCGACGAAATGATTGTCGACGAAATGAATCAGACCCAAAAATCGTTAACGAGCAAGAAGACTACAAGTGTAATGCATTGGTAAAAAAGGCAACAATTGTGGGGCTTTGGCAAAAGGCCACTGTTTATTTAAACAAAGGTTGGACCAACATGTTCATGAACTTTGAACAGAAATCAAAAGTTCGTTTTGAATTGAACTGAACTTGTATTGAACTTCTGCTTTAGTGTGCTGAACCGAACCTGAACATCGTTAGAAGTTTGGTTCAATAGGAGCATATTCTCTGAATTCTCATAAAAGATGTGATAGGTGATAGAACAGAAAATTGATAAATTTATTAAAGTATATAGACAGTTTAAATACAACTGTCAAAGGAATGATTGATATTTGTCAAACATGACAATGCTTTCTTTTTTATAAAAAGGCAAGAACGAACATTAAACTGCGCGATTTCTTGACCGTCAATTCAACTTTTAATTTGTTGCGCTATTTTATTAGCTCGACTACATACACTTTAAAAATCTATTAGCTAAACATCTTATCATTTTCTGATTGATCTAATTATTTTGTGCAGAACAACCTTCAGAGGCTCGTTATTTGCATTGCGTCAAGTGAAAGTGGTCGATGATCTGATTGCAGTTCTGTGAGCTAAAAAGAGATAATAATCTACTATTAAGTGAAATTGTTAATATTATTATGTAAAAGAAATTGGACAAGATCATAAATAATTATATAACTTTTAGATAATAATGACCAGCAAGATTCTAGAAAACATACCAAATTAAAATCTATCCCATTTTTTAGAAGATATGTAAGAAGTATTATGAATTATAAATTCAAAAAGGGTCAAAAAAGGATAATTTTTTATTTTTGATATTTTGTGATAAACAGAGTTATTCTGATTAGTCGAGATCATGATCACATTATTAGGGTTCTTTGTATAGTATAAATATGACTAAAAATTTTTGACATCAGTATTCATTTTGTATTTAACAGTTAAAATAAATAATAATAAATAAATTACTTTATTATACCAAACATAATAATTTTCCTTTACATCAAAAAAAATCTTGAACATCACCATCATTACTACTTATTTTCACCAAATCTCTAACCTTTCGTTTTTCTTTTCCTTTAATTTGATTTCTTTTTGCTGAAAATTTATTTGATTTTTTTTTATTTGATTGTTTTTTCAATAATTTTGTAACACGATCTTTGATTTCTGATTGTGATAAATTATTAGGTTTCGGGATGGTTGTTGTAGATGATGTTGTAGATGATGTAGTATTGATGTTTCGATATGGCTTAAAATCTCTATTAGTGTTATTCTTAATATTGTTCGAATCCTCGAACTCTGAATCAGAATTAGTTTCTGAAACATTTTCACCTTCACCTTTTTCCTCTTCCCTTTTCTCGTTCTTCTCATCATTGTTCTCACCGTTATCATTATCAGATATCTCTTCATTTAAATGTAAAGATGATAGTGATGGTACTTTTATCTATGATATATATAATATAATTATTATACTATATTCATTGTTACATAAATAAATAAATTAATTAGTCAGTCACCTTTTCGTCATCATTATTATTCTCATCAAATACATCTATCGATGGCTTTTTATCAGTTATTCCCTCAATTTCATTATTATTTATTTTGTCATCGTCTTTTCTTTCATCATCATCATAAACATCATCTTCTTCTTCTTCTTCTTCTTCTTCTTCTTCTTCTTCTTCTTCTTCTTCCTCTTCCTCCTCACCATCTTTAATCTCGCTAAATTCGGTTTGAAACTATATATTATCAAAAATTATTATTAATTATATTTCTTCTACATTTTCTTCATATCAAGCTAAATCTATATAATAAAAATAATTTCATTACCACTTCCAATTCTTTTTGTAGTTTCTTTGTGAATCCACTAGCAGACACTTGAACATCTAGATTGAATTCACGGTTTACATCCAATTGAAATTTTGGATATAAAGCACTTTGATAATTATATTTTTTCTGAAAATATGTACGTATACACTCCACATCCCGATTAAAATACCTTTATAAAAAAATATAAAATTTAACCGGAGAAAGAAAAAACCCAAACCAAAATCAAAATTAACGATAACCAACCATTCAGCATTTGGATGAGAAATAGAAACCATTTGAGGAAAATCGATCAAGATGGGTTCACCATTATCTTTAACCAGTATATTAAATTCATTGAAATCACCATGAATTAATCCATATTGAGCAAGTCTAACTATTAAATTCATCAGGTCAGAGTACAATTTTCCTGGATCTTTTACTTCTGAAATCTGATGCCTTAAATAAATAGATAAATTAATTAATTACTATATATGCTATATGTATTTTTTAATATAATAGTTTATCTCTGTAATATTTACAATGGATAAGCATCAATCAATTCCATTATTATACAATGTCTGATTTGATCAATTGGTTTTGGTATAGGAAATCCATTATCATATAAAACCTAATTAATAAACACAAAAATAATGTTCTTAATTTCAATTATTGCTTTTAATATTCTTCAAGTTAATTTGTTTCTTGGAGTAATATTGACCTTCATAAATGCATATTCTTTTGTAGCAGCTAATCTTGACATATACATCCATGAAGCAGATTTCCGTTTTTGAAGATAATCACGTTTTGATTTTATTGCTCGAAATGAAATACGTCCAAGCCTAGTATAATAATTTGTATTATATTATCAGGATCATAAACAATATATTTTACTTCCCCGATTAAATTGTTAAACTTCACCTGTGTATTTTCAAAACATATTGATTTTCTTCTTCGTCAGCAACAATATATATATCTAAAATATTTTCATTATTATGATAATTATAATAATTATTATAGCTATTATTTAGTAATAAAATCTCATTAAATTATATATATATAAACAAACCAGATTCTTTTCCAACACCAATTTGATTTCCAACAGAATAAATATTTCCTCTTTTTGAAAAAGTTTTCAACGCCAAATAATCATATCCACCATATGTTAATCTATATCCATCATCTAAACATTAAAAAAAAAATTTTTCACATTAATCAAATAATTATTTTTTAATCAATTAAAAATATTGTGCATACAATACATTTAGCATTTTTAACTCTAGCTACTAAATTTCTCTTGGCAAGTTCACCCAATATTTTATGACTGCCACCATTACGAAGTCCTGCAATTTGTGCTATTAATATTGTCGGCACTATTTCATGATTTTTAGAACCCATTTCAACCTTTTTAAGAGAAAAATCAAATTATTTAAAACAATGAATTAATTGAATTAATTAAAAGATTAAATCAATCTAATTTGCAAAATCTTACTACAGGTCCCACTTCTTTAAACACCTCTATTAATTGTTCTTCTGTAAGTTCATACGGTATATTTCCAACTTTGAAATGTTGGTCAGAAAAAAATGTTTTTTTCAAAATTAGAACCAAGATCAGTTGATTATATATATATAATTTTTTTCAACATTGAAAGAATATTTACCAAAAACTACATTGGAACCTCTGGATGAGCTCATATTAAAATTTTTTTGTAATAATTTTTATATTTTCTTTGACAAGAAAAAAAGAGTTCGGTAAAAAAGATACTGATTTAGGAAATTCTGTAACACATGAAGTGATTATGTGGGCAGGCATACCGTATAGGCACTGACTGACACCCCCCACTGAGTGGTATGTATTTTCTTATAGTGCTATGTTGAGTATATGGAGCAACAGAAATTAAAATGCTAATAATGTATTTTTTTACAAGCATGAACTTTCATAATCAAGTAATGTTAAAGAACCTAGCTTTGACGATGTTATTGATTCTGAATGAATGGTGATAACCAAATTTTTTAATTCCAATTATAATTATCATTCTTTTTAATTTGAGAAGTAACTCTTAATGTAAAAATATCTTTACAACAAAAAATTTCAAATCCATCACCATTAAAATCCAATCTATCATTAAATTTTACATAATGAAATCATAA
>CAUDNR010000312.1:0-18763 GCA_958430865.1 Entrophospora sp. SA101
TTTTTTAAAATCCAATGTGTGGATCACATAATATTTCAAAAATTTTAACTTTTGAGTATAGATGATCCGCACTGTATTTCCCAGACTAATAATAAAGCGAAAAATAAGAATTATCATACGTGGTACAGTTATATGAACTTCTATGCAGATTCATCCGTGATGTGATTGGTTGGTAATTATTCCAGTTTAACGATCAGGCTCCGGATCTAATTGGCATTATATTGAGGCGTGATGTAATTTACATAGTTCAATAATTAGGCATTTGCCAACCTCCAGCTAATTTTACCCTTCACTTTACGCTTTCGAATAGGGTGTTTCTTTGCAGATACAGTCATGTGCATATTATCTTCGGCATCAGAAAGAGATTTCTTAATCATATTCGTAAGCTCCTCCAATTTTAGGCCAAGTTTACTCTCACCAGAGGCAGTCGTATAATGGTCAGCTTTGCTCTTCTTCTTTTGAGGACAATTGTAAGAATTGGATTCTGATGAATCGGTCTCTGTTCTAGAATCAGAATGGTCTAATGATTTATTTTTACTAGAGCTGACTTTGTTAAAATCGTTTTTGATCGGAATACTCATACCATCTATTTCATTTTTGTATAAAAATCATTAATTTCAGAAGAAAACCCGAAACCTATTTTTGCTTTATGTATCCATAACCAATCTTGTCCTAATACCAGATCAAATGGTGGATTTTTTCGAATTATAAAGTCAATTGTTTCAATACCATCCAAGCTTTGCCACCTCCCTTTATAATGAAATCGTAAATCTAGACCTTTTATTTCTTCACCTATCAGATCATCACCGAATTGACATTCTAATCCGTAATCAGATTCAAGCTTATTTGCTAATAGTATTGGATTTAGATGTTATATTGATTAATGCTTTAACTGGGGTTTTTCCTTCTACTAGCGTATTGATGAACATGTTAAATATATTTAATGATGTACAGTGTGTAATGAAAAAAAATGACCTCTAAATTTGTTTTCTAAGAAAGTAACCAAAATCCAAAGCCGCATAATAAAAATTATGTCAAAGAATCAAAAGATCATAAATTATTACATGTAAAAATTTTGAAGCATATTATTATGTGGGCTTTAGAGCAATGATTAAAAAACTTTGCATTGAAATTTTTCTAGTTGAATTTCTTTTATTTTTAATTGACAAATTTTTAGAAAATATGGGTACATATAGTTTTATATAAATGATCTTCGGAACTTAAGCTACAAATTAATATATATTTTTTATATGATTATTATGTGTGTTTTTGTGTTAAAGCAATTGTTAAAAAGTTTCATGTTAAAATTTCGGAGGCAAAAATTTAAAAAAAATTAAAAAAAGAGACATGATTTGACCTTACAAAAAATTGGCAATAGTATTTTATATTGAGTTTTTTTTTAAATAAAGTAATTGATTGACTTTTAAATGAATCTAATTTTGTTTAATTATCTCATGTATTTCTTGGGTAGTTTAATTTTTTGTGAGGTCAATTTTTTTCATTACACACTGTATATTATCTGGAAAAAATAACTAATAAATAATTACCCATTCTTCGATATTAAATGCAATCATTTGTAACCCATGATGAATAATTAGGAATAATCACACCAGTCTCTCTGATATAATTATTGATTGCAGAAATAAGATCTGTTTTGTCTAATGTATTGATTAAAACTAACCTATTCCGTCCACTGGTGAAGATTGGAGTATGTAAATCATTTGAATAATCAGGATATTCGATTTTAATTTTCAGATTGAGTTTTTAATCACCTCTTCGCTAATTCCTTTACATCCCTCCAAACCAAGATATTTCAAATTAGTAGTACAGTGTTGATTTCCAAAATTAGAGAGTTTCGCAACCATGCGAAAGTCAAAAGGTTTTGCCATAAGTCAAAACTAGTTTTGATTTTTGACTATTGACTTTTGATTTAGTTTTGACATATAACTTTTAATTTTAGTTTTGACTTTCACCTCTCAAAATAGTTTTGGCGACCAACGCTAGTTTACACCTGTAACAAATTCCGATTTTTCATCACCTACTCCAACAACCAGTCCAACCAGTAGTCACATTTATCATTCTAACCTGAATCAGTGCTTTCAGATGTTACTGAATTGTATTAGTGTGAACTAGTACTATAATTATCGTCTTCGGGATGATTCATTCTCTCTACATTAAAAGTCGGCATTAATCTAGCTGCCAAAAATGTAAATTAATTGACTTAAAATAATATTTCTAGAAAAACTATTTGTTTGGTCTTATGGTGATAAATAAAGTGATAATCACCATTCTTATGACTCATTTAATTTTCCTTTGATGTTTCTTTGCTTATTTTTCTTTTCATTTTAGTTTTATCCATCTTTTTTAAAGAAAAGAAATTTTTTATCTTTTATTTGATCGAACATGTATATTATTAATATATATTATTAATACTGTAATTTATACATATGGGTTGTACAAAGAAGTGTTATTTTGTTGACGCGATTGGTTTTTTTTTTTTGGTAAAATAATAAAATGAAGAAACGTAAATGTTGTTTGGCATGATATGATACGGTTCTCCTAAAGAAGACAAGGTATTGATTATTGATGACAAGAGGTATACAAAAAAAAATTTTTTATATTATTATTTTATATAAAATATCTTATTGGAATCAAAATGTGGATGGTGCAGGATTTATCTTTAGGTAATATTATAGAGAATTTTCATCAAGATAATAATTAAATGGTTGGTATCGATTTTGCTTTTCGTAATCATAATTATTAATATTAATTATTAAAATATATAATCACATGATGTCAAGGCACATGACTGTTGCAAAAAGAACATTTCGATTCTAGCATTTGATTATCAGGAATTTTACAGACATCAAGGCACACACGTTACCTTGAAGATATTACAATCATTTTCACACATTCCTTATATTCACAAGGTTAATCTGACCTGGATCCCTCCGATGATGCAATGATGTTGTTAAATTTTAGGGGAGGAGTGCATGGCCCTGGAGTTTATTGAGAGACTGCATCATTGTCAAGGACATCCTAATCATCCTCCCTCACAGCACCTAAACTAACGTCACCCAGATGAGCATGCTAGCTGAAGAATTGCCTGCAACGATCCTACTTCTAGGTAAATGCGGTTGGCTCTGTAGCCAAGAAGGTACAACTCTAAAGTGCTAGGAGTGCTATGTAAACATACAGGTTAATGAAGCAATAATTCTTTTGAGAAATTTTCTGAAATTGCATTTGTGCTTTGATGTTAAGAGGAAAGTTATAAACCCATCTTTGCTCTACAGGTCAGGATGTCACAAGTAAACATCACATGAGTGCTGTCTCTCATCAATGATCAATGCTCATATGGTAACAGCCAAGTCTGATCTGAGAGGAAGATAATGGGTGAAATCTTGTCAATCTTATAAAATCCTTCTAATGTGTTGACAATTTTTCATCTGCAGAAGAAAAAATTCCATGGATATGAAAGACTTGCAATTGCGCATTCTTTATGGGAATTTTTTTATTAAATCTGATACCTGTAATCAATGTCATCAGATTTATTATTCTGTTCATAAGAAACCATACGATGGGAAGGAAAATATTTTTTTGATCCTCCCTATTTATTTATTCTATGAACTGGATAGACATGCATTATTAAAAGTTTCATTCATGCAAGTCCTTGGTATTATTACCACCTGGTGATCCAATTGTTTGTTATGTCAATGGTGATATCGAGCGTATTGCGTAATAGTCATAACCATCGTGAATATTTAATGGATAGAGACATTCACATACAAAGAAATGATTAAATGTTTGTTTTGTTTGTTAAAGACATATAATTAATTATATTTAAAATATGCAATAAAAAATCACATGACTGCATCACTATGTCAATCAAGTTATGATTTAAATTCTTTAGAGTCCCATCTTTCTTTGCTTATATATTAATCTATCGGTTCTCTTTTTACTGGTTGAATGATGCCAAATTGGGTATCAGTAAATACCAGATCACCATTAGCGCTGAACTATTCATTTTAACATAATAAAATGCAAAAAGTCGATCAAATCCACTATAGTAACAATTTTTTTACAGATGGAATATATTAATTACAGCTGTTTCATAAAAGAAAATCTTTTCAATAATGGTGGGTGATTATTGATGCAACTTTTCATTCTAGTTTAAACTATTAATATTAATATTAATATTAATATTAACATAGAGATTGTGAATCAATTGAAAATTTATATTGTTATAGTTCATTGATGATTTAAAAGAATAAAGAAAAAAAGGTCTGTGCATTGGTTGGAAATGCAAATAACATCAATAATAAATTGATATTATGCTATGAACGCGAAAGGAAATGAAGAAATATCCAAATTTCTTCTTGAATGTAAAATATAGGTGGATTCCATTTAATAAATTTAATAATAGAATAAAGGCGGGTTTATAAACAAAGGGTATGGGAAATAGAAAAATCGATATTGCAGTTGAAAAGACTATACAATCCTAGGACAGATCAATTGATGTGTTAACACAGCCAGCACATATTAATTCGTAATCCAGTAAATTTTAACAATAATACAGAAAAGTGACTTTCAATTATATAACATGTCCTAACCCAATGTTAATAGTGAGTTTCATTCGACATTGGAATAATTCGACATTAGCAAAAAAAAGATATAATGAAAACATATGTTTTCCGTGTGGGATTTTTTAATACCCTGGAAGCCTTTTATTTATAATTAAGTAAAGAAATCTAAAAGTCTTTATTTTTAGGTAACTAATATACATAATAAAAAAAAATAACTTTAATCTAAAGCTATTTTTTAAAAAAATCATTAATTATTAACATAACTAGATTTTTTTAATGAAAAAAAAAAACAATATATACAAATAATAAAATATTATTAAAAAAAATAACGTCCTATGTGAGTGATGATACAACAAAAAATTAATTACTTGTTTACAATATCTGACATGCTCAAACAAGGTGTTGTTGGATCAGCACAAAGGTCTCCAAAAATTTTTACCCATAATGGCCTTGAACTACTAAGTAGAACCAGCGAAAGTAGCATAAATGCTACAAACGCACCAGAAATACAAAAGTGAAAACGAACTAGGAGCTGGATATTTTTGTCACGTATTCTCATAATATTGAATAATAGCGAGACTAAATTATTAATCGTCCACAGCCCACACAGCACGCTCAGAAAGCGGCTTCTACATCCATATCCGATTGGGTTTGTGAAATAGGCTAAAATCACTGCTAGCCATGGAGCTATGATCGAGAATAAACCAGTCTCAATAATGTTATATCTTCTATCCATTGGAGAATCTTTTACTATTATTTTCCCAACGATCTTTTTATTTGGGTTGTGAACCACCACTATCCCCCCCACCACTTTCTTAAAAATAGCTGGCAAAGTCCAAGCCAATGTTAGTGGTATATATGGCCATTCCTCTTTGATACATGGTCCGATTGCCCTGCTTATCCCCGCAAATATCCCTACTACTATGTAATAAATGGATACCATGTAACTAAGGCGATCTAATATTGATGCCTCAGCCACACATCCTTTCATAAGTTCTTTCTGTTCTGGGGTGAGCTCCATTATTTTAGTATTCCATCCAAAAAGCTTATAGTTGAGTATTACACTACTTATTTCTGGATTAATACTTTCTAATGTAATAGTAATATCATCACCATTCTTATTATTATCTTCTGACCTATTATTATCTCGCGCTGCATCATCATTATTATTGCTATTATTTTTTTCTTCCAACCTAATATTATTATCTTTCGCATAGTTATCATTATTATTATCATTGTTTTCTATTATTCCACTATTTTCAAAATCAATTGATTTAAAGTGATCATATTCGAGCCAATATGTGCTCATAATTATCGCATCGTTTTTTACATTACAGTAATAAACGAGTCCCTCTATAGGTGCCCCCAGGCACAGAAATATCCATCGGAGCTTCTCCCTAAAACCACCCACTGGTGTGGCCCCTAATATCGCTATAGCAGATAAGGAACCCAAGACATACTGGGGTATAGAGACTAATAATGCATGTACAAATTTAACTATTTCTACAGTAAGGACTTCTGCTGCTGGCATTTCTATACAAAAAAAAAAAAAAAATTAGCCTTCAAATATCAAAATTATTTATAAATGTAAGTTGATTTGCATACTTTAAAAGTTTTTATTTCAATTATAGGAAATTTTACGATATTATAGGAAATAAAATTCTTAGCATCCAAACAAATAAAAGTCAAAACGATATAATTCTACTTGGATGAATCTTTTGCGTGTATTTATGCTTATTTCCATTGTACAAAAATTTTAAACTCAAAAATGGTTACATAATATAGGGAATTTCATTATTCATAATAAAGTAGTAATTTGAGTTATTCGAATTGCATAGTTTGGAAGTTTCATTAAATTCTTTGAAATAAATTCGTTACACTGATATCAATTATTTATATTTCCATTTGTATTTCGAATCAAGCGATCAAATTGAATGTTAGAATCATCAAACTAATCAAATTATCAAACAAGTAATTCGAATATCACTACCCAAACAATCTTACTAAAAAAGGAGTTCGATTCTTACTTTCTGTTCCTATTTGAATTCGAATAAGGAATATGAATTGTACTCATCGGAATTTGATTTATAATTAACAAAAAAAAGCCATTGTTTTCTTCTATAACCAGATAAAAACAATTATTTGTTTGTTTATTAGTGTAAATAAAAAATCTAATGAAACAACATGTGGACGAGCACAAAAAGTTTATATTCGTAGATCAGGGAATTTTTATATATATTGGGCATCTCACAAAATTAATCATTTCTAAATCTTGTCAAGTTATTTACAGATTTGAATCATATGACAGCAACTTCTTGCTCACACACACATTATATTGTCTAAAAAAGAAATTTGAATTTTTTTTTTTTTGTTTTCATGTTTTTGTATAAAAGTTTGAAATTTTTATTTTGTGTAGCCTAGAAGCCACTAAGTCACTTGGTCGCTGAACTTTTTCCTCTATCGCATGACCTTTTTCTCATTTGCTGATTTTTGGGAATTAGGTTTAAAAGCTGCACAAGACAAATTGAAGTATTAGAAATTTTCTTATCAATAACAATTTTTTTTAATAGCTGCGTAACAATCATTAAAAATATAATTTTTTTATGGTCGAATAACAATTCTTTAATCAACAAAATTGTGTATATTGTATTATATGTTTTAACAGAGGATTTGCAGTGAGCCTTTTCATACATTAATGAGATTGTTTGTGAAGGCAAAAAAACAGTTTCATCATGTTAATTCAAATTTCAGTGAAGCACTAATTAGTAAAAACTCATTTATTTGTTATTATATGCAATTTATTATTCTTGCACGAAAACTTAATTTTTATTACTGATTTTTTTATTTGACAAATTGGCACTTTTTGTTTTTGTCCTTCTGTATGCTGCTATGAATCATTTATATCCACTTTTTTATTTTTTATTTTCATTAATGGAATATATACATCCATCAAGAAAGGCAAGGAACATTATTGAAGCTCTCCATCCTTCAGCTATCTAATTCTCAAATGGGACCTTTAATGTTATATTTATTAAATTCGTGAACATTAATAAAAAAACAAATAAACCAGTTTTTTGCTCAACAAATAATAATTTATATGGGCGAAGCTTTTAATTTTTGACATGAGTATTGTATTTTTTTTTTTTTGAGCAAATATATCTTTGTCATTCCAAGTAATGCAGATAGACCAATCTCAACCAAGTGTCTATGCCACCGAATTCTGCACTAAAATTCCAAATGTAAAAATGAGTGTTGAGAGAAATTTTTTCCTAGCCGGCTAACATCAATACTATGAAGTTCTCATGGAGTGATTTCTGGGGAAATCGGAAGACAAAGATTGGTCAAAGGCTTCCTGCTCATATTGATGTGGAACTTCTTGAATTTCAATGATTTATTATAAAAAATCAAAACTAATTTGAATATGAATTTTCAGAAATTGCTTACAGTTGTCACGTGTTGACTTGATGAAAAAGTCAAGTACCTATTGGTTCTCATGGAGCGGTTACTGGGAGAAATTGGAAGACAAAGATAGATCAAAAACTTCCTGCTCATATTAATGTAAATTTCAACAATTTATTATAAAAAAATAAAAACAATTTGAATATGAACTTTCAGAAATTGGAAATATAGATTTTATTTTAATATGGTCAACTGGAAATGAAAAAATCCTTTTACATGTGGCCTTACAATTCCTGAAGATGGTACAAAATTGCTACCAACTGTTGTTTTTAATGGCAAACAATTTACCTCCTCAAATTATCATGGTTGGACAAGATTGGAATAAAGCTTGGTTTGATAAGGTGTAGAATTACAAAAAAAGCACTTTTTATTATGTATAGCTTTAAAGTTCACAAGACAGATCCTATCAAAAAAATTGCACAAGATGAAAATGCTGATCTAGAAATCATTCAGGGGTTCTCACCTCTTTTACTTCAAAAAATTATTTAAGATAGATTTTGTGAAATGTGGAATACTTGGATGAGTTTGGGTAAATTCACCTGTACCAAAGTGGAAATTTGAGAAAGCCTGAAGATAGGCAATGTTATTTGTAAATGGATTCTTGAGGTTTGGAATGAAATTCCAAAAAAAATTATTATGAAATCATTTAAAGTGTTGCATTAGTAATGCAATTGACAGAAGATCATTTTTTGGGGAATGAGGAAAATGAAAATGAGGAAGATGAATGTTATTATAAAAAATCAAAATATATGTAGAGCTTATATTTGTTACTTGTAATGTTTATATTCAAGTGCTACAATATGGTTTATTTACTAATTTGTATACCTCAAGTTCTTCTAATAAACAAAATGGATTTATAAGGTTCAAATTATATTCATTATAATTAGAGCCTTTACTATAATAATAACGACAATAAGGTTCATTATTAATGCTGTGAAAAAGTTGCAAGTTGTTCATATCTATTGTTTTTTCCTTAAATTTTATTTTATACTCTGTAAAATCAAACGGAACATTACGATATATTGCACGTTGAGAATTCCTGATTCTACTTAAAATGGAATTACTTGATTGTTTTTTGTCAATCTTAAAAATAAAACTTTTGTCTGTTTCAATCCAATAATGTTCCATTTGAGATTTTCCCTTGACATTCCAAAAAACTGGATTATATCCACCAACCAATTCATCTGTTCCTTTAAGCTTCATAATGAATACAGTTTGTTTAATGCCAAAACATTTATTCTCAAAAGTTGATTGAGAGAATCCATCACGAGTACCACATAAAATTAATTCAAATTTATAAGGTATATCATTGTCCTCAATCCAGCTAGAAATTAAATTCTTCATCTGTGAATTTAATAATTTTCCTATTCCTGCTCTTGGACCTTTTTGAAGAATTAATGACCTTGGTTGCCATTTATCAAAAAAATAACATTGATGAAGTTCTTCGTATATTTTTGGATCAAAGATTTCTTTACAAGGTTTAATTTTATAAAAAAAATCTTCTCTAGATATTTCTTGGAATCTTATTAATGGAATAACATCTTTTAAAATAGCTTTCAACTTGATGAAATGGTCTTTATTCAATTTTGAAATATTAATATCATTTATTTCTTCTTTATCATCAACATCAATTTGTCCTATTCCCCATTGAATCATACATTCCCAAGCATTAATTTCATTAAGTACTAAAGTATCTCTCTCCAATATGGATATAAGAATGGGTTTTTCAATAGTTTTGAAATCATTTGATTTTAAAATTAATTCTGGATTGGTATCAATTAATTCCATAAAGTAATCTTGAAGTAAAGTAAATGATTGATATTTTGATGAAATTTTAAGAATATGTATTAAATTCTCTAGAATCCATTCCTTTTTTTCAATGATTAAATAATTTTGTAAATCATCAATTAATTCATTAAAATCTAATTCATCACACGCTTCAAGAAGTTCAAAAATTTTGTTTCCGCCCAGATTATCTATATTAAGAGTTCCATTGTAAATATAGCTATAAGTCATAAGTAATTTAAATTATTAAATCATTGATTAATATTAATTAATCAATTAATAAAAATTAAAATAGTCTTACGTCAAAAGGACCTTGAATACATTTGGAGAAATGTTTTTTTTTTCAAATAAGATAATGCCATCATCAGATTTTTTAATCCAATCTTTTGATAAAGCAGTTTTAAAATATGAGGATCTTGCTTTTAAAATACTACAATGAGCTTTAAAATTTTTAACGTCCTCATCCACTCCAACTCTAATTTCTACATCATAAAAGTCAGATTCATTTAATAACTTTGTTAAGTCATTTAAAAGTTTACTGATGTATTTCAATGGTAGGGTGTCATTAAATAATAAGTTTAAATTTCCTAAAGATGAAAAACAAGTTGACATTTTGTTGCAAATTTTATTTTTTGGTGATTATTAGACAATAAAAATGATAATAGTTCTATAAATAGCTCAAAGATGATCTCTTTAGTGAATCAATGGGAAAATAACTTGTAGATTTTAATGGTTATTAATTTAGCAGGAGTGTTGATGATAACATATACAGAATTTCATTAATTAGAGTATTAAAAATTAATATCTTTGCATATCATCAAGTCTGGAAAGATAGCATCCCCTTTTTACATGTGTAACATTTTTTTATATTGATGCTCAATTGTTTTAAAGTAGTGGTGCTATCTTTCCAGACTTTATGATCAATGTGAACATCGTGTCACATGGGGTTACAGGTTTCAAAATGTGATTAAAATCTTTGCTTTTTTCTCAAGTGGGTATATAGAACTCTGCATAGACGGAAGAACCGGGAAAACATGCATCTGAGTTCAACTGTTACTAGGGATTCTATTCGAATAAACAAATAATTCGATTAAGAAAATTAATTCAAATAAGCATTACGAATAGAAACCCTAGTTGACAGTTGACTGAAAATTATTTCTCTTCTACTTTTTGGTTTTTTTCTAGGATGCTGGTCTTCCTAGTTAAAAGGAAGACGAATTACCATCAACAACACCTGAGCTAGCATTTACAAATTGAGGCAGACTACCATTTGACATTTCAATGAAGAACAAATGAATATAAATTTAAGAGCACATATAAATTCATTATTTTTAAATTAATTGTATTTTCTTTTTGTTGCATTTTCCTCCTTTCGCCACATTTCGTCAATTTGAAAACATTTCGTCAGGTATCATTAATCAATTACATCATCAATGATGCATTTAACATCAATAATAATCAATTAGTCATCATTTATCATTTTAATAAATAACCAATCTTTCAATAATATAATATTAATAATAAACACTTTTCATAAAATAGTCTTTTTATTTTTATATTTATAAAAATGCCACATCAAAAAGAAGAGTAGAAACAGATTGGGAAGAAGTTACTGGGTAAGTGTTTATTAAAAGAATGGTGGTAGTTATAGCCACTAGTTAATTGTTAAATAATTGTTAAAAATGTCTATAAACAGTAGTAATAAGGAATGAATGAAGATCAAAGGGGAAACATTGCAAAGTAAGTGTTATTATTTTTTAAAAAGGATAGTGGATATCACCACTTGCAATCACTCTAGTTTTAATAATGATTTGCAACAATATACTAGCAAATCAGAATCAGCATTCAGTAAATCTTTTGGAAAAGTTGAAAACACACAAATTCTTATTTCAAAACAAACCAACAAAGGCTCATTCTATCTTTCAGATACTCTTTCTGAAATGCTTGATATTTCTTCTGATACAAAATCCAAATCATTTACATCTACCATCCAAATATATGCTGGTGGTGAATGTCTCAAGAAAACCATCACACACTATACCTGGTGGACAACTGCAATAACCATTTGTTATCTAAGATTACATGCTTCTTTTCATAAAACAATTTGGGAAGTTCGTTATGGAAAAGCTAGAAAATACTTGGGATCAAAAATGAAGAATTAGAAGAAGAACTTTTGAAAGCATGTTGCAAACTTGTCAAAGATAAAACAACCAAGATTTTAAGAATTAAAGAGATCTGCTCTATACATGCTCATGAGTATGTATATTGATTATTTTTTGAGAACATAATTTTATGGCTCCATTAAAGCTATGTATTATTTTATTTTATTTTATTATTTGATTAGTTTCACCATTAGAGCATACATAGTGGGTAAATCAGAAATTGTCCACTGGAAAAATGAAATGGCGAAAGAACACTGTTTGGAGTTGTTTTAGTGGACAAATTGGTATGAATTATTATTACTATTTATTATTTCTTTTCAAAAAGACTTGATTACTAAAATGAAATATACATAATCAATGTAATTAGGGAGAAATTAGAGCCACTGCATTTGATGGTTACATAGACAAATTTTATGATAAATTGGAAAAATATAAAGTATGAATTTTAAAACTGAACCCATTCTACTTCATCTTCTGTCAATTATTAATTATTTAATTTCAAATAGGCATATTATATATCCAATTTAAATGTGATTTTAAGCAAAAAATCATATAATCTGGAGAATCACTATGAAATGTATTTTGATGATAATATTGAAATTAAACAGGTATGTAAACATAAAAATTTCAGGTTGTTGAATTTTCTCTTTATTAAAGTTTTTTTTAAAAAAACCCCATTTTTCCTATTTTTTTTTAGTGCAACAATAATGATTTTAATGAAGATGATTTGGTGAATTTATTATCTTTTAATTTCTTTCCATTGGACAAATTAACAGCTTTTGATATAGACAGTTATATTGGTAATTATAATTCCTAATTTTTAAAATGATATATATTTTGATTTTTTGATTTTTATTAATATTTTGTTTAATAGATGTTATTGGTGTTGTAAAGAAGATTGATAAATCTCACAGCATCACAACAAAAGCCACTAAAAAAAGAGTATTTATCTTTTTTATACATATTTCATTAAGAAATTTTTTATTAATCTATCAATTTTGTTCTTTAAACTATTTATAGGTCCAAATACAAAATATCAGCATAGCTGACAAAAATGGACATGAAAATAAAGTTACCTTGTGGGGAAATCATGCTGATACTCTGGGACTTGAGATTAATACAATAGTTGAAATGAAATTTGTCCATGTTACTGATTATAAAGGTTCAAAAATATTTATTAATACTTAATATATACATGGATTTATTTTATTTTTTTCAAGAGGACAGTCCATATTTTAATAAATAAATAAATAAATACCTTAACAAAACAGGTGGTGGTTCATCGTCAATACCAGGTTTCTCCAAATCTTCTAAAGTAGCTTCAGCATTATCTTTCCATAACTCTTCAAGCTTATTTATTTGTTGAGCTGTGATCTGACGAGCTCTAAGTTGTTCTTGTTCACTCGGAACTTTTACAAGCCAAGGTAAGAAGCATCTGTCATCGATAAGAGGGAGCCATTGAGAAGTATCCCAATTCATATCTTTGCTACTTGGCATAGCAGCACAAGGTTGACTAATCAAAAAAAAAAAATCACATAAGTTCATATTTTATGTTATAATTATTTTTCTATAGAGTAATAACTTACCGACAAAGAAGTACAACTACAGTGTCACTTTTTGCAGGAATAAAACCAAGTAAGAACACATTTCTACAACCACAATTATAACATTCCAAGGTAGTTTCTCCAAGTGGCGAGTCAGGATGCAAAGCCACTTCTTTATGTTTTGCACGAACTAAGTGGTTGATTATGTGAGAACCCGATGTATTACCTCTCGAATTACAAAACCATTTACTACAAGTAACACATCTAGCTATGGAATTTACCGAGTGAATACCACAATATCTAAAAAAAAGTTGCAATAATTATAATTATTGTCGTCCCGATACTTTTACGGAAAAACATTTTTATATAATAAAATAAATATAAACATAAATATAAATATAGTACCTGCAAGCGTGCTCAGGTAATCCTCTTTCGATAATGTTTAGAGACTGAAACGAATCTAGTTCATCTCCAACAACACCACTTAGATCAGGTTCAACAAATTGATTTTGGGAACCATTAAGTAAATTACTTGATTGCTGAGAAGCAAGAGTTGAATCAACCGAAAAGTCGTTGTAGTCGTAGTCAGTAGCTTGAGTGTCACCGCCAGAATATTCAAGGAAAGAAAAATTTTCATCTTCTTGAGTGTTCTGAGTATGGAAACGACTAATGTTACTCATGTTTGAATTATTTAGGATTTTTTTTTTTAATTTTACAATGGTATTTATTTTATTAATTGTGATCTACAATGGAAAAATATTTTTGTGTTCAAAGTAAAAAGATTTAGATAACCGAAAAAATTAGATATTAATATTATTGCATATCGGAAAAGATGCATTGGATAAATGAATAGAATAAAATAGATAAAAAAATACAACCACTATAGATATCTCTATAAACACCCATAAATTATTGTAGTTGAATTTAAAGTTATGGTTGTAGATTTTCATTACCATATATATCAGGTAAGTTACCATAAATCTTGATTTTATTTATTTATTGTTGAAAAGACCTTCTTCACTAGTTACAGTGGTGGAAACTTTTGATTATTTTTTAGTTCTATGTCTTCTTTGATTTACAGAAGTTTTTTTTGGAACAATTTATTTATGTAATTGAATAAAGTAGTAATACAAGTTAATTTAATATATGTATAAAATTTCAATGCATTGTAAACATTATATTCTCCAGTGAACGATGACATATAGTATCAACATTTCAACTTTACGGGATGATCCAAAAATATTATATTTGAATTATGCTAAATATACAATTGAATTAAATTCAGCCATTGTTATTATTTTAAGGATCTAATGGCTAGCTGTGAAGAAGCACAAATGTTTAGTAAAAAGGTTATACAACTATAAGAAAGCTCGAAAATACTGATTGAACATATGAGGAGCTAGTTGGTCATCCAGCTTTGATGCATGTTTATCATTAGGTTGTAATTTTTCTGAAAACAGTGGATACTTGTGAGAATATTCAAGTTATTGTTATAGAGGTTCAATGATCTTCCTAATGTTAGTTATAGTCTAGTTCAACTAATTAAAATACAAAATCAAATTAAAGACTTTCCATATGAGCGGAAAATTATATGATATCTGAGAAATTTCACACACTGGGAATTTTTGTATAGAATTGGTTTTTAAATCGAATTCATTAACTTTAAAATAATAAATCAAAATTATTATTATTTTTAATGTTCAAACCATTCAAGCTACTTCTATAGAAACATAATCTTCATTTTCTTCTTTTATAATCAAATCTTTGTTATTATTTATTATCAAAAAATTCCTTGTGAGAAACCTTTAGCAAAGAATTTAACATTATTGTCAAGAATTTTGTAATGTAAAACTGCTGGTCTGAACCATTTATCATAATTTCGGGGACCTCGGGCTATATTAATCTAGAAAATAAAAAATAACATTTATTAAAATATAATAATATTTTGATCAATACATTATAGGAATATTTTAATTAGTTACTTCTCCAGAAATATCTCTTGAAAATCCCGATCCTAATCCTTTAACAGATAATAAATAATCAGATTGATAAATTAGTGTATTTATTAATACTATTTGTTCTATTTCTTCTTCTTCCAGAATCACATCATCAGTATGAAGTAATGTTATAAGTGTACCCTCGAACTTTTTGATCCACCAAAAAAAAATCAAAAGAATTTTAATAATTATTACCATTTACTATTTAATCAATTATTATTAATTAGCTACCTTTTCAACTAAAACACGACATGCTTTAATAAATTCTAAAATATCTTTTATAGAAAATCCTGAATAACTCAAAACTGATAAGTCATCAAAAATTAAAGATACATGAGCATCCTTTGATGAATGTCGTGTTGAAATAACTTCCTTTATTGTATTATAAATATTTTGTAAATCTTCTTTTCCATTAGATATTGAAATGGAGACATTTTTTGATGCTGTTAATACTGATGAAGTTGTATTAGTGGTTGTAGTTGCTTTATCTGCTGATGTAATATTATCACTGGTATTTTGAAAAAAAAAAGAAGTTAATCCATCAAGAAATGATAGGGTTCCTTTTTGATTTGCAAGAGTAAGGTTTACACCCTAATTTAATTAATCGGTTACATTTTATTATTTCCCTGCATCATTCATCTCATTCATTTCATTTCTTATTTTTAATATCTAATCAAGAAAATCAAATAATTACCAGCTTTCTTCCAATTGTTGAATAATGTTCAAACTTTTGCGTAAACCCTACCAGAACAACATGTTTGTTAACTTTTAGTTGATTGGCTATGAAATGATGCAGAAGAAAGTTTCCTTGAGCAGACAATGTGTCAGTTATTAAAACGGATTTTTTAATTGGTATAAGATTATCTTCAGGGAAAGAAAGTGCTTCATCAAGAGATTCATATCCCATTGTTAGAAAAAAATTTTGTAGTATATCTTGGTCCTAGAGGTTTTTAAGAAATTTGGAATGACCGCATTTAAGGTTTTTTAATCAGCAACTTTGCTAAAAACCTTATTATACGATCATCATGTGTTACAGTCTACCAAATTCATAGATCAGCAACAAAAATTCCTGTTTGTTATTATTATATGATTTGATCCAGACTAAAATTAAAGAACCCTAACATTAGAAAAAAGAACATAATTTGACTTATAATACACGTATATGGGCCATGCTGCAACAAAACCAAAGTGAACATTGGTATTACCAAAAAAGCGTTTGATCATGATATTCATCTAGTAATATGAAGCTAATTTACATTAGGAACATTAACATGCTTTAAGAACAATCTACATATTTTTGATCATACAGTATAAACAAGTTTCAAAACGTTGAGCATAAAAATATTATAATCATCATTATTGTTATGTTGTTATTCAATTTATTTTTATACTTAAATTCAATGAATTTATAAATTAGGAAAAAAACAATTTAACAATATTAAATTGATAACTATCACAAGGATTTCTTGGTGTTATTTTGAACACGCCGTCTTTTTGTCACAAGTTCTCCATTTACAGATACTTTATCATTTAACATCCATGTAATTTTTTCAATTACTTTCTTCACGCATTTCCTTAGTTCCGAATCATCTCATAATACTTCATTACCAAGAGGAATAGTATCATCACCTTTATTAGCTGACGTATAAACTAAAGACTAGTGCCGTAAATTATGATGATGGTAGTAATTGTATTTACGGCATATGAAAAGTAGTTGCAATTACCTTTGCGACCACTTTTGCAACCATACTTTTTCCTTTTTTGGATTACGGCACTAGTCTTTAGTATAAACATCCTTTCCTTCATCAACAAACATAATGTACCACCATGTTGTACCAGTAGTAACAATTCCATATGTATAATTAAGTTCTTTTTTCTGTTTACGTTTCCTACTGTTTTCCTATAATATAATACCAACACAAGTTATTATTATGTTTACACAATTTTAAAAACCATATATACTTACTTGTAATGAACTATTGAGTTGAACGATATTCATTGCAATTCCTTCTTTCATATCACTTTCTTTTACTTCTGAGATACAGATTAATCTTTTGATTCATTTTCCTGTGTGTTGGGATTAAACCAATGTCAAAATCATCAAAAAATGAAGCAGCTAATTCTATCCATTTGAAAAGGATACAATTTACATATTACTTACTTTTTCTGACGATGAAAGAGGTTTTCTAAGAAATAAATATCATTTTTTCTAAATAAACTAGAGCAACGACGAGTGGCAGGCGATAACCACCACCACCATCCTTAAAACACTTACTCGTGTTGTTCTTTGTTGGTTTCTTGTCTTCTTCTTTTGGTGTCTTTTTTTGATGACATAAAAAAAAGAAGTTTGTGATTTGATCGACGCGTATGGTGCAGGACACCTATTACTATGGTGCGGGTCATCTAAAGACATCAAATGCTGTGCCGCACTGCCAAATCTTCAAATCCCAAAATAGTAATGATACTCTTTTGTGTCACGGGATTATAACATCACATGACTCAATCATTTTATCGTATTCGTTAATTAGTATTATCTAGCAATGTTACTATTGCTATTACGAATAATTCATAAATGGAAACATTATCCAGGGTCCTGGTAACAGTAAACAAGCATAATACTACAATAAATTAGATAAATTAGGTAAATTTACTATATATATAATTAATGAATGAATTCTAACCAATGAAGGTGATAAATTATTGATTTATTATCAGATATTCATGATGTCAATATCCATTAATACATTTTCAGGGACTCTTCTATGTGAACAATATTTTTAACAGCATATATGGCAGCTTTACATGGTAATCCTAATATATAGGCTGACATATACCTGTAGCTTCTTCTAGCAAACTTTCTAATTTTATTCACAGATACTGAATCTGATGTATCAGGGACTATTTGATTTAAGCCTGTCCAAGAATAATTACAATTTTGTTTAGCATATTGTTTAGCTGATCCCAAAAACTTTCAATGAAATTTAACTCACAATGGTATTTAGGGTAAAAAATAATCTTATGACCTGCTTGTTCAACAATCTCCTCCAAAAGTGATTTTTGCTCCATAAAATCAGGCTCTGAAGACAATATTCTAGATGCACAACAATCAGCTTGACCATAATTTTTCTCCTTGCATTTTTTGCATATTTTTACCAATCCTGGAACCCATAATCCTCTTTCTTCCAAAACAAGTTTTATTCCTTTTGGTTCCCCATTTGGCAAAACCATAGATT